>JAQZBX010035870.1:0-24401 GCA_029593785.1 Cabassous unicinctus
GAGGGGGCATCAGGAAGCCTCCAGGGGAAAGTTTGCTCTGTTTTACTTTTAGTGGATTCTTAGGAAAAGAGTGTGACTTTCTTGGGGAGAGGAGAGGGCATTCACAGCAGGGGGCACAAAAGCCTGACCTAACACTGAGGGTCCAGTAGCAAGAAACACAGAGGTAGGGAGGGGAGAGGAACAGAACTTTCTCAGATCCTTCCTCCCTCCCTCCCTTCCTCCCTTCCCACCCTCCCTCCTTCCTTCCCTCCTTCCCTTCCTCCCTCCTTTTTTCTTTTTCTTTCTTCCTTTCTTTTTTCTTTCTTTCTTTTTTCTTTCTTTCTTTCTTTCTTTCTTTCTTTCTTTCTTTCTTTCTTTTCTTTCTTTCTTTTTCTTTTCTCTCTCTCTCTTTCTTTCTTTTCTCTCTCTCTCTCTTTCTTTCTTTCTCTCCCACCCTCCTTCCTTTCATCCCTCCTTCCTTCTTTCTTTTAGTTTTTTTTTTGGAGAAGGGGAGGATTTTTAGTTCTAAGTGCAATAAAAATCTGATGAAAGCTTATATTCCTTACCCAGGGCAAGAAATACAAAATACAGTTTCAGGGCATCCCAGGATGCCCTGGCACCCATTCGGAGAAGCCACTTTAGTCCTGTTTGTATACCTGGTGCCTCACACACATTTTGAATACACTTTTAATTGCTTGAATCAATATTAAATAAATATCTACACTCTACAACAATTGCTTTGGGAAAAATGCACCCAATTACTAATGAATACACTTCAACAATAACTGCATTAAATGCAGGAGAGAGAGAGACCTTCAGAGCTTCTATTTGCATTTATAGATTTTGTATCTCGAGCCCTCAGGACATGGAAAGGCTTTAAGTAGGAAACTGGCCAGGTCAGGCAGATGGTTTAGAACCCTGGCTATTACCTGCTGTGCCCTGGCACCCTGGAGAACTGCAAACCTTTTACAAGACGGCTGGCACAATGTGAGCATTGAAATTGTTAAGGCAAGTCTGTCGGTCAGAGTGCTGTTTGGAGCCTGATCCCCTTGGCAGTTTGTCACCAAAAAGGGGATGCTGGAGACTGTGATCCCATTAGGAAGGGGTGGTGCTTAGGCATCTACATGCTAAATCTACTCTGCAGGGGATTCAAATGCCTAGCAGTGTCTGAAAATTTTGGATCTCCTTAAATCAAAAGTTAAGACCAATGATTTTTATGCACATTACAGATTGAGACTCTCCTGGCAAGGTTTTTTAAAAATGCATACTTCTGTGTCTCACTGATTCATTTGTCTTAGGATGGAGTCCTAAAATCTGCAATTTTCCAAGCAGGATGTCTGTTGCAGGTGGATTATGGATTGAACTTAGAGAAACACTGGTCTGGATTGTGTGTTAGGATTGTTCTTCCACTTTTAAAATTAAAATAACATTTTAAACTTGGAAAATGTTTAATTTTGAAACCTCAAGAATGAGTAAGTTTTAGAACTCCAGCTCTAAGCTATTAATTAATCCCATGCAGCAGGCCCCTCCCATCCATGTAGGTAAATAAGAATAAAATGATTTAGAGAATTGTAGTTAGTTAGGAAGGTAGTGGCAATTAAAATGCGACAAAATTCCTGGTGGACTTTCTACCAAAGTCCACCAGGAATAAGAGTCCACAGAATGCTTTGAAGTCATTTTCCTCTTGAATATAAAGTAAATTTTACCTGTAACCTGGACAGGAAGGAGACCACATTATTAACCACCAATGCTTTAAAGGCCTCTCAGCACTTTTGGCTGTCCTTCTACTATGCATTTTCCGTTTCGACAATGATTTGGCCTTGGCTCTGTCCCAAGAAGAGGACACACAGCCAAGACTGAAATGAAGTTTAGCCAATCAGCAGCCATCCTTTGAGCACTCTGTGTACAAGGGGCAGATAACCATTAATAAGATGTGCCCTTGCTCCCAAAGAGCTTTCTGATTGGTTGTGAAGAGCACAAAAACATTAAAGTTCAGAAATGAAAGGCAGTGTGTGATATTTGTTGAATGAAAGGTAATTACTGAAGTCGATACTTTTGTGGTGATTGCCTGGCCCACGACTTACCATCTTTCCCTGGAAATTATTTCCAGTCACTCACCCAACGCAATGGGACATTTCTGTTTTATGTGAACTGCTTGTCACCCTTTCAAAATAGTTAATTGGGCCAAGGGTGGATACCTGACCAACACTGGGCCAATCTGATTCTCAGCCTCAGTAATTTGGAACTTTGATTTAGGTATACCAATCCTCTGCTCTTCCTTGAGGACAGGAAACCTGAGAGCTGCGGGTGGCTGCATGGGGAGAGGCAAACAAAGTCCCATCTGCTGAGGGAGGGTACAAAAGAGTAAGGAAGTCAATGGATATAAGAAGCAGAGATGAGACACCCTGCATCGAAATAAAGTCCCACTTTTTGTTTTTAGTGAACACGAGTGTAACCCAAAGAACCTTATCTAAGAGAGTATTACAGAGAATTATAAGATGGAAGATCACAGTGAAGGAGTCCCATGTGTAGAGGAAACAAGAATATTCAGGCAAGATAGAGAATATTAGCAAACTCTCCCAACAAATGGATTAGTTTTAGCTAGACTAGAGCATTCACATGAGATGTTTGTCAGGATAAAGACAGACGATGTTATTGTAACAAATTAAGCCTAAAATCTCAAAGGCTTAACACAAAACAAATTTATTTCTATCCATATTACATACCCAACATTTGTCAGCAGTGGCTCTACTCCACGTGGTCACTCAGGGATCCAGGCCAATGGAAGCTGATGGAAGCACCACCATTTAAAAGCTGCACCTTTTGAAACATGTGGTCTCTGAAGACATTATGAAATGTGAAGAGAAGATTGAAGAGCCACCTAGGGGCTTTTCTGGCTAGTCCTAGAAATGTGCCAAACCTTATTTCTGCCCACATCCTTTCAGTCAGAACTCAGTCACCTAGTCCCAGTCTAACAGTATAAGGGAAGCTGTGCAATGCAGGGGAGCACATGGATATGCTCTGTAAACACGGAATATTTCTGCCACACCTGGACTGTAAAGGGAAAGATAAGTTGGATAGGTAAGTGAGGGCGATATTGCAAAGCCTTTTGATTTTCAGGTTAAAGGGGTTAAACGGCTGCTGATTGATTACCCTTCAGGCATCAGAGAGGCACTAAGGGAAAGTGCCATGTTAAAAGTATCACTTTAGAAAAATTAAACTAGTCTCAGTAGGAGGGACATATTAGAAGAAAAAGGTCCTAGAGCAGGGAGACCAGTTAAGAGATTGTAACAGTCATGGCATTTGGTAATAAGAGTTGGATGAATGTGATAGAATAAGAGTGAAAAGTAGGGATGAACATTACATTTTTCAGTAGATGATTAACTACATGGAATGTCAGGCCTGGAAATCCAGATTTTGGAGTCAAGAAATGATATTTGGAACCATGAAGATGTATTGTGGGAGAAAGGAGAGAGGTCTACTCAGAGCTTTGCTGCCACTTGGCTGAATTGAGAGCAAAAAGTCAACTCCCTCAAAGGAGGCGAGTATTGAAGAAACAAGATTTTGAAAAGTTCTTATGTGAACCTGAGATGAAAAATAAAGGGGCCAAGAATAAAAGTCAAGGTTTTTATTTCCATATAAGTTTGAGGTTTTCTGTGTTTCCCAGTTTATCTAAAATGAAGCTATATTTCCTTTATAATAATACTATAATGTTTTAATTTTAAAAAGAAGAAATGTTAAATTAAAATCAAGTTTCCTTCATTATCAAATATAAAGCCAAATAATTTTTTCCTAAAAATCATAAGCCTTTTGTCCAGTGTCTCCCATCCTGACATTCATCTCCTGGGAACCCAAGACCCCATAGAAACTAGATATGATGGTTACATATGGGTGAATACATTAAAGTACACACACACACACACACACGCATTATGAACACATGGAAAATTGTAATTGGGCAATTATATGATTGTCTCTGTCAGTTTTTATCAAATCATTCTCTGAAACATAAATTGATGATTTAGACTTACTGTTTGGGTTAAAAACACATCATATTCAGTGAATGACATGAGAAATTTTTATCTAGTCTTTCCAAGCACTCTCCTTCAGCCAACCACATCCAATCCTTATTTCATGAAGCTACTATTTAAATGCCAAGTATTGACAATATGAGATGGCGGGCACAATATAAGAGTAACTCATTCAGAATATAGATGAATCGGCAGAAGTCCCCTAGTGCTATTTAAAAAGAAAAATAAAATAAAATAAAAGCTCAAAAGTGTGTGCTATGCTGACAGTGTCAAGAGCCTGATTTTCATATATTAAGAATGGCACCCCATTAAAAACACTGTTTTTATCTTCATGTTTGACATCCTTAATCCATGGGTCACTTTAGTAGTCTTCTGTATCAACATCAGTGATAAACATGAGTGATAAACAGACCACAGGGTAGCCAAGCATTGTGGTTAAAAACACTGTGTGTTTTTTTTTGTTTTGTTTTTGGTTTTACAGCTTAGAATTTTTATTAAAACAATCAATTAAATTACAACAATCCCCCAGAATAGAAAATAGCCTTCAGTGGTCTGGCCCTGCCAGGAGGTGGGTCTTAGGCCACAGGAAGAAGTGCACAGTGACATCTGAACGCTGAACTCCCCTGGAAGCCCACGAGGGCCATGCTTAGCCCAGGCAGCTGGGAGGGATTGTCTCCTGCCGCGGCGGCTCCCCCCAGCCCTGTCAGTGAGGAACACTTAGTCACTTTTAATTTAATCAGATTAGGATGCGGTTCCCAGCTTTGCCACTTATTCACGAGTGACTTTAGGCAAGTCACCGAGCTCCCCGAGCCTCTGTTTCCTCACCTGTGAGATGTCAATAATGACTTGCACTGCATAGGACTGCTATAGCTATGGAAAGAGATAAGCATGCTAAGTGCTTAGCCCTCACCCTGGCACATAGTGAGCCCTCAATGGATGAAGAGTCTTCCTCAAAACACTACCTGATAGATGAGAAAGTGAAGCCCTAAAGTTTCAGTGATTGGTGCAGGGCTCAGTACAGGTAAAGCCACCGGCATACAGCCTTTGATGCCTGGAAGTGCCTGACTCTTGGTGGTAGGTAGGCTCTTTATACTGAGGTCACCTCAGTTTTGGAATTTTTTTGGGGGGGTGGGGGTGGGGTACACAGGGACTTAGACAGACCAAGGAAGAATCAGGAGCAGCACAGCCAGACTTCACCAAGCCCTGGCAGAGAGGTCAGAGTCAAACCAGTTCTGTAGATACCTTGATGGGGTTTGCCCATTGTTCCCTACACTAGGGCTCCATCATTCTGGTGATTCAGCCATTCCAAACCTACTGATGAATAATCAACTCTTCTTGCTTCTGCCTACTCAAGGCTTCCACGGCTGAGCGGCTTCAGCTCACTGTCTTTGCTCTGTTCCTCAGAGCTCCTCAGAAGGGGCTGCAGGCATGGAAGGTGCCAAAGTCATCTTGTATGTGTCTAAAGCACACTAATTACCTGAGAATTCCCATACTATATCTCCTTTTGGTCTAAATGTTTTCATCTAAAATGTTTCTGGAGCTGCTGACCACTAATGAAAGTCTGAAATATCCAGGTCCCTGTGTATATGTCTATTTAAGAATAGAAATTTGGGACATTCTGAAATTGGTCATTGATTTCTCTTAGATCATAGTAAACAATTCTAGATGCAGGTGATCAGAAAAGGAACAACCAGCCTATTCCAAATTCTGTGCAAAGGGCACCATCCAACAATCTGTTTCAGTAGGAAATATGTGATGGCCTGGAAATTTTTCTGCAATATAAAATAATAGTAATTATATGATTCCATGAAAGGAGCAATGCCACTTAAGGATTCTAGAAAGTGTTTTCCATTCTACCAATCTTAATTTGATTCTCTTTTCCTTTGATTTTTTTCTTTCAATTTCAAGGGTAAACTTTCACATGAACTTTTATTCAATAAACCAAGATAAGTTTGGAAACATCTCTAATACAATTAAAATCAACACGGGGCAATCTCAGGAAGGCAGGGACTAGGATGAGATTTAATAAGGGCCCATGTAATCAACTGCATGGTGCCTTAACTGGAGAAAGCCTGGGGATCAAAGAATGACACACGGTGTCTGGCACCTGGCAGGCAGAAGTTCAGGAAATATTTTCCTGCGCATGACTGGGTGAATGGGTGAACACACAGTCCAGATCTTGGAAAAAGAGATAAGGTCAAATAACCAAAGGTTGGCAGGATGGATGTGGCACCATCATGCAGAGAGACACAGAATGGGATGGACACAAACCTAGTCTGAAGAGGCACACGGGCTGCTATCAGCAGGGACGAGGTGTCGGTTCTCACATGTGGCCTGGATGCAACCTCTCATAAAACAGTTCACTTCCCTTTGCTCTGAATTCTTTGCTTAAGAAACAATCTACTGGTTGCCTATGTGACTTCTCAGGTGACCTTCCAACTGGGAAAAGCATAAATATTTGAGAAGCACTGACAAACGTTAACTGTGAAACAACTTCAAGATCATTACCCAGAAATCTGTATTGCCCCACGCTTGTTTCTTTTCATGGTCCACTGGAGCCCTTCTGTGTCCAGAACTTCTACTGACATCACAACCAGATCTGAGCCTTGGGAAGTAATGTATTGGAAGATGAACCACAACAAAAGTCAGGTCTAGGCTCCAGACTGCTCTTCTTTAACACTCTGGGCATGTGATTTCCCCCTTCTCTTAACTCAATTTACAATCATGGTTTCTGTTCACTTTTTTAAAGTAGTGTAAAATAAACACTTCTGCAGACATAGTTACATATTAGCTTTGGCCACCCTGTTCCTTGATAGAACTGCCATTGCCTTCCATGGGATGGCTTTCTAACAGGAAAATCTTCTGTGGCACCAAGGTAGACAAATAGCAAGCAGATCATAGTCCATACATGTGAAATGTGACATTTTAAAAAGCCACTGCTCTAGCCCTGCAACAAGAGAGCAATATTAATTACCTTGCTCCTGGCATCGAAAAATGACTAAAATGACCTGCACAATGAGGTGTCTTTTTTAATCTGACACCTGCACTGGAAATGTGAGGAATCTGTGACACTTAGAATTAAATACCTAAGATTAACCAAACACAAGTTCAGACAAGGGCTAATTTAGAAATTATTGTCAAGACTCCCAGAAGAACAGTCATAATTTGGGAGAAAAAAAATTTCAAAATGGCAAAAAGCCCCACAGAGGCGATGAGTGCATGGTTTCCCCATTTAGGACTGAACTGAATAGAACAGAAGTCATAAAGATTAAAAGACATGCGTGATTAAAAAAGAATCTGTGGTCTTTCTTGAGCCATTTCCAGAGAAGAGCGGCTATTTCTATGGAGGAAAAGGAGAAAAATCTAAATTCTGTAACTCCCTTTTCTCCTTTTGTTTTGGAAAAGAACAAGGAGTTTGTCTCTGACTAATGCTTTGTATTAAAGTTGACTTTTTGCTTGACACCCACGTTGACATTTTTTCCACAGAGTAAAATTGAGACAGGAAGTATTAAAAGATGAAAGTGTCAGACTATGAAAAAATTAAGTGCTATCTAAGATAGCCTTAAACTCTCAAGAAGCCTCAAGTATATCCCAAGTCACCCTTTAAAAAAAAAAAAACATAAAAAAAACCGAAGAAGTACTTTTTATATTTTATAAAGTATAGGTAGACATTTTCCCTTCAATACCTCACCCTGTATTGTATCTGTTAGCCATTTCAAACAGATTGTCGTGTCTGTCTGAAATATTAGCATTCAGAATATGAATAAATAAAGTATTTTTGTGCAAGCCCTAACTGACATAAACCAATGCTAAAGGAGTGAGAAGGAAGATTAGCATAAGAACATTACATGCAGCATAATGACAAATTCAAATCTGGCCAAGATCAGATAAATTTCTAAGGGGGAAAAAAAAACCTCCTGTGCATTAAATCATAAAGTTGAGTTTTCAATTCAGTAGCTCATGTTTGGACAATGGCAAGTTCAGGCCCATTAGGAAGATGGGTGTGATGCTAAAGGAAAAGCTGGTGGAAGAGGGATTAGAACATGAAACTGCTTGGCATCTGCTAACAAATGACAGTTCCTTAAAGGCCTAGGAAAACAAACAAACAGACTGAGGGAGGGAGGGAGGTATGACAGCTGTGGGAGGCCAGCATTGTTTCCGTGAGTTTTACACACAAAATCCCAACAAAGAGAGAAAGAACCAGGCCCACCTGCTTTCCTTGCACAGAGGGGAGACCCAACTCTTGGAGCACAGGAAGACGCCACTGTTGGGAGGCTGGCAGCAATCGGCCTCTTTCTCACACAAACCATTAAAGTAGACTTGCTGGGAAGCGGATGTGGCTCAAGCGACTGAACTCCCGTCTACCACATGGGAGGTCCCGGGTTTAGTTCCTGGTGTCTCCTAAAGAAGATGAGCAAGACGGCGAGCTGACGAAACAAGATGATGCAACAAGAGACACAAGGAAGAAAAACATAATGAGAGACACAACAAAGCAGGGAGTGGAGGTGACTCAAGCAAACAGGCACCTCCCTCCCACACAGGACGTCCCAGGTTCGGTTCCCAGTGCCTCTTAAAAGGAAGACGGGCACACAATGAACAGACACAGCAAATGCAAACAACGACAGGGTGAGGATAAATAAACGAAATAAATCTTAAAAAAAAAAAAAATAAAGTGGACTTGCTACTTGTTTCTGAGATTCCTGGGACCACTGGAAAGACACAGCCTCTCAGTTTCCATCCTCAGATTACCAGCTCAAGCAGTATAAATGCAAAGTATGCCTGGGGCAGAATTGTAAAGCCTGCAAAGTTAGTTTCCTGGGTGGCCCCAGCTTTCTCTCTCTCAGCTGTTTCCATGATGTTTCCTTCCTCTCTACCTCCAGATTTGTTGGGGTCTGCATTTGGCACTTGGGATTGTGAAGGTTAATCCTCCTGTGGCTGTTTGTGCCAGCTACCTCTTGTGGGTTGATGTTACTCTGGTCAGGTGGTGACAGATGGTCATGCCTGTTACTGGGCTCAAGGCCCCTGTCTCAGTCTCCTAGAGCTGCTGTGACACATTACCACAACCTGGGTGGCCTAAAATAACAGAAATGTATTAAATGACAGTTCTGGAGGCTAGAAATCTCCCTCTGAATCCTTTGCTTCTTCCTAGCTTCTGGTAATTGCTGGCAGTGCTTGGTGTTCCTTGGCCTGTAGACATATCACTCCAATCTCTGTCAGCGTCTTCACATGGCGATCTCCTCTCTGCATGTCTATCTCTATCTCAATTTTCCCTCTTCTCATAAAGACACCAAATCAATGGATTTAGGGCCCATCCTAATCCAATATGACCTCATATTAACTTGATTATATCTGCAAAGACTTTATTTCCGAAAAGGTCACAGTCCCAGGTTCTGGGTGAACATGAATTTTTGTGTGTGTGTGAGGGGGACTATTCAACCCAGTATATCTCCTTGACGCATGTATGGTTGGAGGTGTCATCTGGAGTAAAGGTCTTTTCAGGAGGCCAGTTGTCAGGGGAAGGAGCCCATCTCTCACATTTGAACCTGGATTTTGGAGGGAGAACCTTAGGATGGAGAAAGAGAATCTGACTTTCTGGGCCTTGACTTTAATGGGTGAGTTCCTCTTTCAAGACAAGCCAAGAGCCAGGGCTTAGGAACCCAGTTGGGAGACTCAATTTGTGCCAGGTCTTTGGGGCTGGAAGGTAATTAGCCAAGCCTTTGAAAACAAGGATGTTTCGTGCTCATACATGCTGTGTTTTATTTTCCTTAGGCTCCACTGTTCAGAGCAGTGTTTGAAGGGCCCCAGCCCACAGAGCTGTATTAAAGGGAACATGGAAAAGGCAATGGTGTCCAGGCTTGGGAAAGAACTTTTAAGTGGGTACAAAACACCTCTGGGCCCAGGGACAGTAGCAGAATTAAATGAAATAAAAGAAGCCTAAAAGAAGTTAAAAACATTTTTGGACAGAGTCCATACTCATCCTCTCTGCATAGAGATTCTTCTTCTGGTTCTAAACACTGGGGCTCTGGATTTGTTTCATTAGAAAGATGGTGATACTTACATTCTAGTAACTTCTAGTAAAACTTGCTCCTAAGAGAGGACCATCTCTATTTATTTAACAAACATGTATTAAATGCTTATTGACTTCAGTTCTCTTGGGTATATACCTAGTGGTGGGATTGCTGGGTCACATGGTAGTTCTATACTTAGCTTTCTTAAGAACCGCCAAACTGTCTTCTACAGTGGCTGCACCATTTCTACATTGCCACCAGCAAGGCAAGAGTGTTCCTATTTCCCCGCATCCTTTCCGAGACTTATTATTTGCCTTATTATTATTATTTTTTTAAATAGCAGCCATTCTAATGGGCATGTAATGGTTTTTCATGTAGTTTTGATTTGCATTTCCCTGAAGCTAATATATTGAACATCTTTTCATTTGCTTTCTGGCCATTTGCATATCTTCTCTGAAGAGATGTCTAGTTTCAAGTCCTTTTCCCATTTTTAAATTTGGTTGTTTGTCTTTTTGTTGTTAAGTTGAAAGATCACTTTATATATTCTGGATATTAAACCTTTATCAGATATGTGGCTTCCAAATATTTTCTCCCATTGTGTAGACTGTCACTTTACTTCCATGATTAAGTCCTTTGAGACACAAAAGGGACTTGAACAGATATTTGCACATCAATGTTCACAGCAGCATTATTCACAACTGCCAAAAGATGGTAGCAACCCAAGTGTCCATCAACCAATAGAGGGATAAATAAAATGTGGTATATACATAACAATGGTATATTATCCAGTCATAAAATTGAAGTCCTGATACATGTGACAACATGGATGAACTTTGAAGACATCATGTTGAGTGAAATAAGCCAGACACAAAAGGGCAAATATTGTATGATCTCACTGATTTGAAAGAATTAGAATAAGCAAACTCATAGACTCTAGAATATTGGTTACCAGGGGATGGAGTGGAGATACAGAAGTTAAAGCTTAAAATATACAGGGTTCTTATTTGGAATGATTGAAATATTTTGGTAATGGATAGTGGGAATGGTAACACAACACTGTGGATATAATTAATGCCTCTGAAATAATATCTAAATGTGATTAAAATGGGGAATGTTAGATTGTACATATATGGTAACAGAATTAAAAATTTTTAAGAAATGCATGGAACCATACCACACAAACAGTGAAACTTAAGTTAAACCATGTGCTTTGTTCAAAGCAGTGTTTGAAGGGCCCCAGCCCATTAAAGCTATATGGAAAAGTACAATTATAAAAATGTGTTCTCATCAATTGTAACAAATGTTCCACACCAGTGCAAGTTGTTGGTGGGGTGGTTATGGGAATCCTTTTTTATGCATGATTGTTCTTCTCTAATAAAGAAAAAAAAGCTCACTGCATTCCAGGCTCCAGGCAATGCTGGGCCACACACTGTGCCTCACTCCTGTCTGCGGAAACCAAGACCCTAACTCTTCACTGCTCTCTGCCTCAGCTATTTCCATCCTGAACCTTATCTCTGGTTAGACAATGAAAAAATTTTTATCCTGGATGAAAGGAATATTCCATGTTGCCAGCAGGTAGGAGCCACTTTTCTGGACTCACAGAGCTTTGAAAGGCCAATTTTGGGCACGGGTCCCAGCTGACCATATTTTCTTTCATGGTTCTACAACAAATAATGCTATTTAGCACATTACCAAGTGCCTTGGTCTGTTTACCTGTGAGTAATTAACAGGCAGAAACTCGCTCAACTCCAAGAACCAGACCTTTAACTGTACCAAGTTAAATCTCCTAACAACATCTTGCCCACTAACAAATTTAAATAGAGAGTACACAACAAATTAGAGGTAATATACCATATTAAATTACACTTACTTTCTTAGCCCCTGGCAGGATAAACATGCTAATAAAGCTTTAGTGTACAAGAAGTAGAGGTAAAAAAAGTAAATGTTTCCCAACACACCCTCTGAAAGGCAACACCCAGACAGGAAGAAAGAGAAAAGGCAGAACCTGAAAACAAAAAACACACAAAGGGATCTTCACTTTAGATTGAAAAACACATTGAAAAACAGAAAATCTAAACTTCTGAGATTTCTCTTAAAACCTCCCTCACATTTATCATAGAATCAGTTCCATTTCAGTCAATGGCCAGACTACTGTGTACTTCAGTGCTTACATAACATTGAGAAATTAAAAGAAAAAAAATTACTGCCTTAAAAATATGAAAAGAAAACTACATAATTGAAATTAATGCATATTCACCTATATGTCTATAAAACATGGGAGTCTGACTGTTAAACTTAGAATTCAAATATTTTATTTACTTGAAAACAGTTTGACGTTAATGTTCCCACTTTATAAGAATTCCTGGATGTTCCGGATGGTTGCTAAAAATTATACCCCAATGTAAATTAAATTAATTGTAGACTGGTGTACAGAAAAAGCAATTTATATGTCCAATCTACACTTCTCTTCCAAATTCTACATTTGTATAATCTAATTCTCTACTTGACACTTGGATCGACTAACCTCAGCAGGTCCAAAGCCCTCCAACCTGTCCCACCTTCAACCTTCCCTATCTTAATCAATGGCAGCATCATCAGTTTGCTCAAGTCAAGAAACATGAAGTCTAATTCTGGACCTTTGTTTTCTCACAACCCAAGTCCAATATGTGAGGAAATCCCATCACCTCCAAGGTCAAAATACATTTAGATCTGAATACCTCCCCTGCCACGGTGAGCCATCCTTATCTCTCATCTGATGACTGTGTTGGTCTCCTAACAGTCTGCCCCTACCTTTGTTCCTCTACCCTCGGTTCTTAATACAACAGCCAGAGTGATCCTTGTCAATGTGAGTCAGACCCTGTCAAATCCTATAGTGCTTTTCCATTTCACTCAGAGTAAAAACTAAGGCCAAAAATTAGCCCACAAAGTCAACCACATCGTGATCCCCTGTTACAGCCCAGTGCTCATTTCTCCCTTTCCCCTGGCTTATCTCCTCTCTGGTCACGATGGCCTCCATGCTGTTCTTCCAATCTGCCAGGCATGCTACTGTCTTAGGGGTTCCTTCTGCCAGGAAGAGCCTTCCCCTAGATAGAACAAGGCACTCCCTGGCCTTTTGCAAGCCTTAGTTCAAATCTGACCCTCTCAGATTTCCAAGAAGATGGAAGATTAGAGTGATGCAGGACTCACTTCTCTTCCAGAAAAGTAGCTAGAGGACAGGCAGAAACAGACTGGAAAAAATGTTCTAGGGCTTAGGACACCAGGGGAAGGCTGCACACCACGCAGGAGAGAGAGAAGCAAAGGAAAAGAAAAAGACTCTTGATGGGAAAAGTCTGTGAGTAAAAGCTGCATCCCCCCACCCTTGTAGCAGACAAATTTGAGTCCTCCTGGCAGGTGTCTATGGACAGAAGGGGCTACAGGGGTCCACTTCCCCAGGAAAGGGAAGAGAGGGACACAGCCTAAGACTGATTCTCCTTTTGGCCAACAAATTTGGTCTGCTGTGTCCTACAAGCCCTTCCAGGCTGGGTAGGGCTGTGCCACTGTGTGCCCTGGGAACCAGAAGAGGACTAAAGAGATCCAACCTTCTCAAACACCCTCCCTACTGACCAGGACTGGTTGTTGAGAATGCAGAGGAGAGGAGAATTGTTTCTTACTAGGGAAAATGGAGGGGGCTTCTGGCAAAGGGAAAACTTCTGAGAAAGTTTTATTTGCAAAGCTCTGCATAGACCTTAGGCAGGATCCTCTGTCACATTGTTCTGGTCTGTGATACAGCGAATACATTCTGACCAGGGTTTGAGCTGAGAGGTCTGTCAAAGAGAGCCATCTGCTGGCAGACCAAGGAAGTGCATGCAAGGACAATAAAAGTAAATAATAAAAGAGGCTTTTTCAGGCCTTTACAATCTCCCTCCCCAAAGCCCTTGGAAGCTGGTCTGCAACCCATTACTGGTTCCATGGTCCAGACTTGATTAACTAAAAAGGGACAATTCTAAAGATCTAGAACAGGTTGAACTAAGAATCAAAGAATAGCAGTAACACATAGCCCCACCACTAAATCCTTATGCAAGAGAGAAAAAGTGAGCTTCAGAGTAAACTCACCATCGTAATCAGATGCCTAGACATCAGCCAAAAATTTTCTTAGCCATACTAAGAAAAAGGAAGATATGGCTTGACCAAAGGAATATATCAAAGCCTCAGATGAGATGCAGGATTTGAGGCAACTAATCGACAAGGCTCATACAAATTTACTAAATCAAATCAATGAGTTGAAAGACAATATGATTAAAGAGATAAAGGACACCAAGAAGACACTGGGCAAGCACAAAGAAGAATTTGAAAACCCAAAGAGAAAAATAACAGTTTATGGGAATGAAATATACAATAGGTGAGATTAAAAATACACTAGAGTTATACAACAGCAGACTCAAAATCACAAAAAAAAGAATAAGTGATATAGAAGACAAAACAGTTGAAATTGAAGAGAAGAACAGAGAGAGAAAAGAATGGGAAAAATTGAGCAGGGGCTCAGGGAGTTGAATGACAATATGAAGCACAACAACATATGTGTCATGGGAGTTATAGGAGAAGAGAAGAGAAAAGGGGCAGAAAGATTATTTGAGAAAATAATGGCTGAAAATTTCCCAACTCTCATGAAAGAAATGAATTTACATGCCCAAGAAGCTCAATGTACTCCAATCAAAACAAATCCAAATAGACCTACTCCAAGACATATACTACTCAGAATGTCAAATGATAAAGAGAAAATTCTGAGAGCAGCAAGGGAGAAGCAAACCATCGCATACCAGGGATGCCCAGTAAGACTTGGTGTGTATTTCTTATCAGAAACCATGAAAGTGGGAAGACAGTGGTATAATAATTAGGATACTAAAAGAGAAAAATTACCAGCCAAGAATTTTTTTTTCTTCTTCACATTTTGGTCACTTTATTAAATGACATTAAATAGTTTTAAGTTTCAACTACTAAACAGCACTTTGAATGGTGAAAACACAGATAGTATATTGTCATACTTGAATGCTTTTCTTTAAGAACATAATTCCAGTCCTTATATATATTACAAAACAGCCTTAAAAGAAGTGACATACTTTCTATAGTACTTAAGATACTCAATACAGAACTGAAAAGCAGTCTAACAGAAACAAAGACAAGTCTTCACAGCTGTATGATTTCAGCAGCCAAAGCTGGATGATGGACTGAAACATTACTATACAACTGGGACAAAACATATACAATATCACAATACTAAGCAAAAACGCTTTACACCCAAAGAAATAAAACAGATTACAAATGTGGAGAATTTAGCAGGCAAAACTGTGTTACAAGCAACATTTTAAATTGTCATTTTTAAGCCATTGCAACTATTTAAAACATCTAAAACAAATATAAAAATGAGCCTTTTAGTATCTTATTGATGTGATTCTTCCATCTTTAAATATTTGTTAAAGCTTGATGTTATGCTCAAATTACATAGTATGTAGCTAAAATGTCAAGTATGAAAAGTGTATGCAAAGTGGTCCAAGTTTTATTTCAAACTCTTATTTCCAATTAATCCTTCCACATATTATTCTTTAAGTCATAGTTTCATCAAAAGTGAAACCGATTTAGAAGGCTGCCTAAAATTTTCACATCTATGTTTTGAGCAAATAATTAGGCCATGCTGAAAATCCTCAGGTCCAGTAAATCAGGTTTAATGTATTCTGGACTTGTAGAAATACCAAGTGATAACAGTTGGCCAGAGTGTACTGCCTTCAAATATTTATCTATCTTGTCTTTTTCATTTCTTCTGAAGTAAACACACATTTACCACCACTTCCCCACCCCCAAATTAAAGAAATCTGATTATATGGCTGGCATAATACCAAATATACAGAATTTGTCAATGACATCTCATCACAGGGGGATGGGTATGGGGTGTTGTCAGCCATTTTACACCACCAAACCTCACAAATTCTCTACGCAAACCTAGTGCTCTTGGGTGTTTTACCACTAGTTCTTTCAAGATAAAAATGGAAATCTCTAAATCATCCAAACAACTCAAAACAGTTTTAATTAATCCAATGATACCTAGAGCAAATCCTCCATCCAGCTTTCTTTTCTCCTGCAATTCCTTAGCTGTTTCCACTACCTATTACATCACAATCTCAAAAATGGTTTTGCCATGTTGAGTTGACTCCCACAGTGTAACAATCTTTTTCTTTAAGGAACTCAAGCAACCAAATTGTATGTGAACAAAATTGGGTTCATTTTTATAGACTTGGATTACAAAAAAAAAGAAAATATAATGATTTTCTAGTAAAATCTCATAAAAGGGTATTAAATGAAGAAAAATCAATCAGAAAAAATGCCTCGTCAATCTAAACTAAAAAAAAATTGAACTCTAAAACATAATTTATTTAAGAAAATTTAGGGAAGTTGGGGGAGAAGAACATGATGATGACAGAAAAGAAGGAGAAGAGTATAGAAGCCAGCAATCCTTATCTTTAATAGGAATTATTTCACAATACTGACAGCACTGGGAATTGTTAAAGCACATTCCTCATGTGAACTTAAAGTCAGCAATGACTCTGCCATTTTGATGTTGTTTATAAAACAGGGTGTGAACCTAACAGCCACAACTTCAGCCTTAACCTCCTAAAATGCTAGAACTTGATTTTCTTAGTCCACATCCCACTGCCAGCAACAGGATGATGTACTAGCATCAGCACCAAGTAGTTAAGAGATGTGCTTTATATTAGTGCCAGGAGAGAGAAAATTCCTGTGTGGAAGATAATCCATAACCCTGAAATTTTACCAGTAATTATTTCAACACATATAACTGAAAATAAAAAATGGCAGAAAGACTAGAGAAGAAAAAGGAATTCTCTTCTCAGGCTGTACTTAAGCCAGCCAAGAATTTTTATGCAGCAAAATTGTCCTTTAAATATGAAGGTGAGTTTAAAATATTAAAAAATAAACAGAAACTAAGAGAGTTCATAAAAAGGAATTTGGCTCTGCAGGAATCACTAAAGGGAACCCTAGAGCCTGAAAGGAAAAGACAGGAGAGAGAGACTTGGAGCAGAGTGTAGAAGACAAGAATAGCAGAAAGAATAACCAAAAGAGTAAAATGATAGATGAAAATAAGATATGACATATAAAAGCCAAAATGGTAGAAGTTACCATACATTTAGAGTAATATCATGGAATGTGAATGGATTAAACTCCCTAATCATGAGATATAGGCTGACAGAATGGATAAAAAAACATGAACCATCCATATGCTGCCTACAAGAGACTCACCTTTAGATCCAGGAATACAAATCAGCTGAATGTGAAAGGTTGGAAAAAGATATCCCATGCAAACAGTAACAAAAAAGAGCAGGGGTAGCTATGCTAATATCAGAAAAAAACAGACTTTAAATGTCAAAAAGTTGTAAGAGATACAGAAGGCCATTATATATTAATAAAAGGGACAATCCACAAGGAAGAAATAACAGTCATAAATATCTATGCACCTAACCAGAGGGCCCCAAAATACATGAGGCAAACTCTGGTAAAACTGAAGGGAGAAATAGACATCTCTACAATAATAGTTAGGGACTTTAACATGCCACTCATATCAATAGATAGAACAATTAGAAAGATGATAAAAAATGAAACAGAGAACTTGAACAATATGATAAACACGCTAGACCTAACAGACATATACAGAATCTTGCATCCCAAATCGGGGGGTTATATATTCTTCTCAAGTGCTCATAGATCTTTCTCCAGGGTAGATCACATGTTAGGTCACAAGGAAGGTCTCAATAAACATAAAAAGATTAAAATTATACAATGCACCTTCTCAGACCATAAAGGAATGAAGCTGGAAATGAATAGAAGGTATGAAAGGGGAAAATTCGTAAATCTGTGAAGGCTAAACAACACACTCCTAAACAATCGTGGGTCAAAGAAGAAATTGTAAGAGAAATTAGCAGATATATTGAGACAAATGAAAATGAGAACACAACTTACCAAAATTTATGGGGTATAGCGAAGGCAGGGCTAAGAGGGAAATTTATAGCCCTAAATTCCTATATTAGAAAAGAAGGACCTAAAATCAAAGACCTAACTGAATAGCTGGAGGAATTAGAAGAAGAACAAGAAACCAGTCCCAAAGCAAGTTGAAGGAAAGAGATAATAAAGACTAGAGCAGAAATAAATGAAATTGAGAACAAAAAAAAAAATTAGAGAAAATCAACAAAACCAAAAGGTATTTCTTGGAGAAGATCAATAAAATTGACAAACCCTTAGCTAGACTAACAAAGAAAAAAGAGAAGATGCAAATAAATAAAATCAGAAATGAAAGGTGGGACGTTATGTCCGACCAATCAAAATGAAAAGGATAATAAGAGGATATTATGAGAAATTGTATGCCAAAAAATTAGACAACCTAGATGAAATGGACAAATTCCTAGAAATGTACAAACAACCTACACTGACAAGAAATACAAGAACTTAAACCAATCACATTTAAAGAAATATTATCAGTCATCAAAAATCTTCCAGCAAAGGAAAGTCCAGGACCAGATGGGTTCACAGGTGAATTCTACCAAGCATTGCAAGAACAATTAACACCAATCCTGTTGAAACTCTTCCAAAAAATCAAAGAGGAGGGACTGCTACCTAACTCTTTGTATGAAGCCAGCATCACTCTAATACCAAAGCCAGATAAAGATACCACAAGAAAATTATAGACCAATCTCCTTAATGAACACAGATGCAAAAATTCCCAACAAAATACTTACAAACAGAATCTAACAGCTTATTAAAACAATTACACACCACAATCAAGTGCGATTTATTCCTGGTATGCAAGGTTGGTTCAACACAAGACAATCAACACTACATTAACAAATTGAAGGAATAAAAAACACATGATCATCTGGATTGTTACAGAAAAGGCCTTTGATAAAATCTAGCATCCAGGGGACGGATGTGGCTCAAATGGTTGGGCGTCCATCTCCCATATGGAGGGACCTGGGTTCGATCCCAGGACCTCCCGATAAAAAAAAAAAAAAAAAATCTAGCATCCTTTTTTGATAAAAACACTTTGAAAAGTAAGAATAGAAGGAAAATTCCTCAATATCATAAAAGGCATATGAAAAACCTACAGCCAACATCATACTCAATGGGGAAAGGTCCAAAGCTTTTCATCTAAGACTGGGAAGACGACAAGGATGCCCATTGTCAGCACTGTTATTCAACATTGTGCTAGAAGTTCTAGTTTGAGCAATAAAAACAAAATAAAAGACATCCAGATAGGAAAAGATGAAGTAATACTTTCACTATTTGTAGATGATATGATCCTATATTTAGAAAATTCTGAAATATCTCTGACAAAGCTGCTTGAGCTAATAAACGAGTTCAGCAAAGTGGAAGTATACAAGATCAATATGCAAAAATCAGTAATGTTTCTATATACTAGTATATTAGTCAGCCAAAGGGGTGCTGATGCAAAATACCAGAAATCAGTTGGTCTTTATAAAGGGTATTTATTTGGGGTAGAAGTCCACAGTTACCAGGCCATAAAGCATAAGTTACTTCCCTCACCAAAGTCTATTGCCACGTGTTGGAGCAAGATGGTTGCCTATATCTGTGTGGGTTCAGGCTTCTTGGGTTTCTCTCTGGGCTTAGCGCCTCTGTTTCCTCCACAAGGTCAGCTATAGACTATAAGGCTTCTAGGCTCTGCCTCTCTCCACAAGGCCAGCTGTAGACTATCAGGCGAATGGCTTGTCTCTATCCCGGGGCCTTCTCTCCTTCCTCATGACCAAGCTCCTCCGTCTGCTCGCCTCCCTGGGCTCCAGCATGAAAACCCTAACATGAGAACTCCAACTCAAAAACTGCTCCAACACTGTCCTTTGCCATGTCTTTTATCGTCGAGAGCCCCCACCCACCAAGGGGTGGGGCTTAATGCCCTATTGACGTGGCCCAGTCAACACCCTGATCATAACTTAATCACGCCCAGATTAGCAGACCAGTTTACAAGCATAATCCAATATCTATTTTTGGAATTCCTAACTACATCAAACTGCCAAACTGCTACAACTAGTATTGAACAATCTGAGGAGGAAATCAGGGAAAAAATTCCATTTATAATAGCAACAAAAAGACTCAAATATCTAGGAATCAATTTAATCAAAGTTGTAAGGATCTATATCCAGAAAACTACAAAATATTGCCAAAAGAAATCAAAGAATACCTAAAGAAATGGACAGACATTTCATGCTCATGGATTGGAAGACTAAATATCATGAAAATGTAGATCCTAACCAAACAGATTTATAGAATCAATGCAATATTAATTGAAATCCTAACAGCCTACTTTACAGAAATAGAAAATGCAATTACCAAATTCATTTGGAAGGGAAAATGAACCTCAATAGCCAGAAACATCCTAAAAAAGAAGAGCAATGTGGGAGGACTCTCACTGCCTGACCTTGAAACATATTACAAAGCTATAGTGGTCAAAACAGCATGATATTGGCATAAAGCTAGACACATTAATCAAAGGAATAAAATTGAGAGTCCAGAAATTGATCCTCACCTCTACAGCCAACTGGTTTTTGACAAGGCTTCAAAGTGCACTTTATTGGGACAAAACAGTCTCTTCAATAAATGGTGCAGGGAGACCTCGATACAATAAACAAAAAGATGAAAGAGGGTCCCTATCTCACTCCCTATACAAAAATCAACTGAAAATGGATCAAAGTCCTAAATATAAAAGCCAGGACCATAGAACTACTAGAAGATAATGTAGGGAAGCATCTTAAAGATCTTATGGTAGGTGGAAGTCTCTTAAATCTTACACCCAAAGCTCGATCAATGAAACAAAAAATAGATAAATGGGACCTCCTTAAAATTAAATGCTTTTGCACCTCAAAGGACTTTGTCAAAAGGGTGAAAAAGCAGCTGACTCCATGGGAGAATATATTTGGAAATTACATATCCAATAAGGGTTTAATATCCATGATATATAAAGAGATTCTACAATTCAACAATAAAAAGACAAACTACCCGATTTAAAAATGGGAAAAAGATTTCAATAAACATTTGTCCAAAGAAGAAATACAAGTGGCAAAGTAACACATGAAAAAAAGTTCAACATCACTAGCAATTAGGAAAATGCAAATCAAAGCTACAATGAAATATCATTTCACAACTATTAGAGTGGCCACTATTAAAAAAAACAACAGAAAACTACAAATGTAGTTGAGGATGTAGAGAGATAGGAATGCTTATTCACTGTTTTTGGGAATGTAGAATGGTACAGTCACTGTGGAAGACTGTTTGGCAGTTCCTAAGGAAGTTGAATATAGATTTGCCATGTGACCTGGTAATACCACTACTAGGTATATACCCAGAAGAACTGAGAGCAGTGATACGAACAGACATCTGCACACCAATGTTCATCACAGATTTATTCACAATCACCAAGAAGTGGAAACAACCCAAGTATCCATCAACCAATGAATGGATAAACAAATTGTGCTGTATACGTACAATGGAATATTATTTAGCTGAAAGAAGAAACGAAGTCGTGAAGCATATGACAACATAGATGAACCTGGAGAACATTATGTTGAGTGAAGAAAGCCAGACATAAGAGGACAAATACTATATGATTGCACTATTATGAACTAAATATATTGTATAAACTCATGGAGTTTACAACTAGGTCACCAGAAAATAGAATGAGGTTAGAAAATGAAAAGTTGAGGTTTAATCTGTGCAGAATTGGTAAAAAGGTTGTTCATATATCTTTGGAAATGAATAGAAATGGTGGAAGCACATCATGGTGTTTGTATCTAGCAGTGCTAATATATGGGTATGATAGTGGTTGAAAGGAAAAGTCTAACATCCTGTTTACTACTAGAAGGAAAGCTAAAAAATGTAACATGGGACTGTATAGCATAGCGAAACCTCATGTGAAATATGAGTATGGGTAATATTGCATATATAATACTGTTTTTCTTTGAAACAGAACAAATGTACATTAATGATACAAGATGTTAATATCAGGCAAAAATACAACCAAAGCACACTAGAGACAGTAATGTATAGTAATATATTAATAATCTTCCATTAGGGGTAAAAAAAAAAAAAAATATATATATATACTAAGGGAAAGAAACTAGACAAAAGGTACTACATATTGTTGACTCCATCTACACAAAATATAAATACAAATAAATTAGAGAGGCAGAAACAGAATAGCAGCTAGGAATGGCAGGGGAAGGACAAAGAGATTGAGAGGTGATTATTAAGGGGTTGAGTTTTTGTTTGTCTGTTTTTTGTTTTTTATTATTATTGGAGTAATGAAAACACCATAATATTGATTGAAGTGATGAATTCACAACTCTGTGATTATACCAAATACCACTGATTGCATACTTTGGATAGATTATATGTTTTATGAATATGCATCAATAAAATTGATTAATAAAAAAAAATCTGACCTTCTCTAAAAGGCTTCTCCTGACTACTATAATTGAAAGTGTAATCTGCCCTCCTCCCCTCCCTGGCATTCCAAATCTCCCTCACCCTGCTCTGCTTCTTCTTCCTTCCATAGCATCTAACACCTTCTAACATGCCATTCACTTATTATGTTCATTGCCATTGGTCTACCCCTATCTACCCACCTCCTGCTCCAAGGTAAGTTCCATGAGGCCAGGAATGTTTTGTTCACTGACCTAGATTGATGCTTGTCAAAGAGTTGGTGTCCAATAAATGTTTGTTGAATGAATAAGTAAATGAGTGAGTGAATGTTTAAAATTTTGTGAATCAAAGAGTGGTATTTAATGCAGCATATGGTGGAACTTTAGTACATTTGTGTGAGGTGACACTTCTAAAAGAGGGCCTACCTAGTCTCTCTGGATTTTCTGCTCTGGTGATTTCCCCCATCTGGTTCTGCCTATGAAACTTTTACAAAAAGCCTAATGAACTCCTTAATCGTCTTCTGATTTCTGAGATTATCATTTACCTTAAACTTCCTTCTAGAGCCAGACAGCCTGTGTTTGCAGCCTAGCTTCACTTTCCTTATCTGTATAATAAAGATAAGAATAGTAGCTGTGCCATATGGTTGTATGGGCACAAAATGAATTAATAAATGTAAAATAACTTAGAAAAGTACCTGGCATATAATAACCATCTAAGCATTAGCTATTTTTATTCTAAATACAATGCTTTCATGAAGAAATTTGTTTAACTTAGAGATTCACTGCATTGCTTTAACTTGGGTCTTAAATGTACTGATCAACATAAGCAAAAACAAAACAAAACAAAATAAAAATTCTATCAATCTGCCTTGCACAAAATATCTGGGCAGGTTTTCACCAGATTTGGAATCGGCTGACTTGAATACAAATTCAGTGGCATGGTCAAAATTCACTTTGAGGGACTGCCAAAGGAAACTTCAAAATGATAGGCAGTCATTATCCAGAACAGCGGAAACCGGAATATAATAAAAGACTTATGGGACCTACAATTGAGAGAGACATGCTACAAATATTAAGAAGCCATGGACAGAGAAAATCAGAGTTGGTGTTTTTTTTTAATATGAACCTTAAATTGGAGGTTGATCTAGGCGAGAAGGACAAGGGGCTGTTTATTTAATAGTAGTTAATGCTTCTCCAAAGCAACTCTAGGGAGATCATTTAGCATTTAAAGATAAATTTGGTTCCTTTAGAAAAATTTTTTAATCCAACTATTCACTCAGCATTAGTTCTGAGGAGACTTGCTGAAACCTGCTGAGGCACAGGCTTTCATGATACAAGATCAACTCACAAGTAGAAGAGAGATTTATAAAAAACTTTTAAAATTACCAGTTACGTTATTAACGATCATTTTGCAGTTGAGAAAAGTTAATATACTGAGAGTAATGTCAAGACAATAAAAGATTAAAAATGTATTAGCCTAAAATATAAGAGACAAGAGAGGGACTTTCTATTAATGAAAAATTTCAACAAAATTCTGTAAGGCATAAAGACAGTAAAGGAATGATGAATGAAATTGCAGAGGTCAAGAAGGGGCAGCACTGTGCTCTCCAAGGGGAATCTGGATCCAAAGGGAGAGGTGGTTTGCCCTGCAAGACTCGTCAGTCTTAGGAATTGGAGACTTCAGTATGGCAAAAATAGTGGTAAAACTTAAGTTTGAAAACAAGTGGATAATTTAAAGACAAGCAAATTAGGCAATCAATGTCCGTAGACTTTTGCATAGAATGCTATTACCTAAGCATTTATGCTTGCAAAGCTGATGAATCAGAAGGTTTTTTTTTTTTTTAAATTAATTAGCCGTCCCTCAAAAAGACATCCACATTCTGGGTTTTGGCAGATCCCCAGTATAATAGCTGCCT
>JAQZBX010035871.1:0-18543 GCA_029593785.1 Cabassous unicinctus
CATTGTTTGCACTTGCTGTGTCTTCCTTGTTTCTTTTTAGGAGGCACAAGGAACCGAACCCAGGACCTTCGATATGGGAGGGGTGCCAAATTGCTTGAGCCACCTCCGTTCCCTGCTTTGTTGTGTCTCTCATTATGTTTTTTCTTTCTTGTGTCCCTTGTTGCATTATCTTGTTGCGTCAGCTTGCTGTGCCTGCCCATTGTACCAGTTCACTGTATTCTTTAGGAGGCACCGGGAACCAAACCAGGGACCACCCATGTAGTAGGCAGGAGTTCCATTGCTTGAGCCACCTCCGCTTCCCACTGACAGTTGTTTTAAGAAATTAAGTTTGTGATAATTTGTTATAGCAGCCATAGATAACAAATAAAGCAAATTAGGCTTTTTCTATCATGCTTCTCAAGTTTTCCTTTGCCTCCATCAACTCTCACATTTTTAGGTATTTGTTACAGCAGCACTCCACTTCCAGATGCCAAAATCTGTATTAGTTTTCTATTGCCACATGACAAGTTATCACCTATTTAGCAGCTTAAAATAACATCCATTTATTGTCTCATAGTTCTGTAGGTCAGAAGTTGAGTGGTCTTGACTGGGTCCTCTGCTTAGGGTCTTACAAGACTAAAATTAGGACATCAGCCAGGCCCGACCTTTATCTGGAGTTTCTGGGAAAGAATTTGCTTCCAAGAGCATTCAGATTGCTAGCAGAATCCAGTCCCTTTTGGCTGTGAGTCTGAGGTTGTGAAAAAGAGGCTGACTCCATTTTTGATGTTTTACCACCGACAGCTTTTAGACCCCCACTCCTCTTTCCTGCCTGCCTCTTATCTGGGTAGTCAGGAAACGGGAGCTTGCATGCCACTCATCCTTCGCACCACAAACCCTCACAAACTCCTAGCCCACATGCACAAACTCTTCCCAAATGTCACCTCCATATAAGAATCAAACCCACTCTCTCTGCATTGTTCTTGTTTCACTCCAGATGGAACATGAGCACTTCTCCTTGGGGAAATTTGTTTTCTGTTTACTAAATGAGTAATACACTTTACTTTATATCCCTTGGTGCCCATGTGTCCTTCAATTTGACATCCATACATTTCTGGGAGAGGGGCTGCCCAGCATACAGCAAAGGATGCTAGGCATCCTTGCTGGCTGTCAGTCTGGGGCCTCTTTACGCCCCCAGCAGCTATCTGCATTCTTTCTCACGTGGCCTGCTCCATCTTCAAACCAGCAATGGCATGTTGACTTCCTCTCACACTTTGAATCTCTTGGACTTCTTCTTCCGCTATTGACTAAAGAAAGCATTCTCCTTTTAAGACTCATGTGGTTACATCAAGTCCATCCAGTCTCCCAGCCTTAAGGTCAACTGTGCCACATAACAACATAGCCACAGGAGTGATATCATCATTTGCACAGGTTCCAGGGATTAGGATGGGACATTTTTGAGGGGACGTTTAAAAAATTCTACCTACCAAAAGCCCTCTGACTTTTTATCACTTGCTCAGCATTCAAAATAAGTAGGGGATTTTATTCCCTGTCTCTATCTGCTAGGGGATAGGGAAAGGAGGGTTTGTTCCCTTTATCTTCCATAGTGGGAGTCAGGGCACTGCCTCTCACCAAGACAATGCTCAACAGGACTGTCTCAAAAGAGGAAGTTGGATTTCCACTCTACACTTATCATGGCGCTGGTTATCCCCAGCACTATATTACCTTTCATCTTGGCTCACTACAGCTAACTGCATCAATTTCTTAGAGTCCTAATTTCCAAGTTCCTGGAATAGAGAATCTGACCCAACTTGGTTAAATATGTACCCCTATATGTCTATGAATTTTTAAAAACATGTATAAATGTGGCTGCTGAAGTCTATCCCTTTAGCATAATCAATTGGTTATTTAAATTTTTCTGGAAGGTGGAAAAGATGTAAATAAATGGCTTCTCACGTTCACGTGGTCTGTTAGTCATTGCTTATATTTTTAGCATCTACTACATGTCATATTCTACATACATCATTTATTTTAAAATTCTAGTGGTGGAGAAACAATAGAAGTTCATAGATGCTGTAATGAGGAAAAATTTGTAGAGAAGCATGTGAATGCAGGTCTGAAGAGATGAGAAGGATTTTCCTGGGTAGTGGGATAAAGAAGGCACTCCTGCCTAAGGATATAACACAATAAAGGTATACACACAGAAAAGCACTGAGACTGTTCCAAAAAATAACTAGGATCAGGTTGCCTGAGCAAAAGAAATTTTTATGGGGTAGGTTATATAGCTGGACAAATCATTTGGGGCTACAATGTAGCAGACCTTGAATGCCACAGTGAGGAATTTGCACTTAATTTAGTGGGCAGTATGGAATCACTGAAGGTTTTTGAGCACTGGTGTGAGAAAACCAGAATTATCCTTTAGAAAGTTTAACCAGTGCAGAAAAAGCATTTGAAAAAAATCCAACACCTTTTAATGATAAAAACACTCAGCAAACTAGGAATAGAAGAGAATTTCCTCAACCTGATAAAGGCCATCTATGAAAAACCTATAGCTAACATCATACTTGATAGTGAAAGACTGGATGTTTTCCCCCTAAGATCAGGAACAAGACAATGATGTCCATTCTCACGATTCTATACAACATTGTTCTGAAGATTCTAGCCAGGACAATTAGGCAAGAAAAGGAAAGGAAAGACATCCAGATTGGAAGGGAAGAAGTAAAACTATCTCTAATTGCAGATGACGTGATCTGGTATGTAGAACATCCTAAGAAATTCATTAAAAAACTGATAGAACTAATAAATGAGTATAGTATGTTGCAGAATACAAGATTAATATACAAAAATCAATTGTATTTCTATTCATTAGTAATGAAAAATCCAAAAATGAAGTTAAGGGGAACAGATGTGGCTCAAGCAGTTGAGCACTTGCTTCCCACATGGGAGGGCCCGAGTTCTATCCCCATTGCCTCTAAAAAAAAAAACCCCAAAACAAACAAACAAACAAAAAACAACAAACAAGCAAACTCAGGGGAGCAAAAAAAAGAAATTAAGAAAACCATTCAATTTACAATAGCATCAAAAATAATAAAATGTTTAGGAATAAATTTAACAAAATAAGTACAAAACATGTACTTTAAAAACTACAGAACATTGTTGAAAGAAATTAAAGAAGACCTACATAAATGGAAAGACATCCTGTGTTCATGAATCGAAAGACTTAATATTGCTAACATGGAAATTATTCCCAAATTGATTCCTAGATTCAATGAAATCCCTATCAAAATCCCCGACTCTTTTTTTTTGCAGAAATTGACAAGCTGAAGCTTAAATTCATATGGAAATGCATGGGACCCAGAATAGACAAAATAGTCTTGGAAAAGAACAAATTTGGAGGACTCACACCTCCTGATTTCAAGACTTACTACATAGCTTCGGTAGTCAAGCCTATTTGGCACTGGCAGGATACACATATAAATCAATGGAGTCTAACTGAGTGTCCAGAAAGAAATCTTCACATTAATGATGAATTGATTTTTTTCAAGGATAAGAAACTACTCTTTAGTTTAGACAATCTAATGAAATTAAACTTTTCACATCCCTCCTCCTCTCCCTTAATTCTCATCTTTGAGTTGAAGAATAAAGCTTGAGAGACGGAAAGGTAAAATCACAAAGGGTACTCTCTGCAGATTACTTCCATCAAAGTATAGCTAACCATTTTCCCAAACTGGCATTTTGTAGATGTCTTCTAAAAAGTGTTGATGGGGACATAGGAGAGTGGAGGAGGGCACTAAGACTTCCATGTTCCAATTGTATGGGAAATGGTAGATTAAGATTAGTTTTCTTTACAGTAACAGGAATTCTCAGAGTCCTCAATATTCTAATGTGTGTTGGTTTCCAAAAGAAAAAAGGGAGTGTGCAGCGTTTTCTCAGCTTTTCGTGTAAACAATACCTTTTCTGCAAAGCACATCAGAAACAGATTGGATTATGCTAGTAAATATGATTTTTGAGGGGATGGAAGTTAGAAAGTCTGCTCTCTTCACATTTTCCCTCTCATTCTCTGCTAAAGCTTGCAATAAAGTGATGCTGGTCCTATTAAGAAATCAAGGATGGGTTAGTCAAGGATGAAATGTTAAAAAAAAACAGTTATGTCCTCTTTTTTTCACTTCCACTCTCATTTTTTTTCACCTCACTATCTAAGCTGAGCAAGATGTATATTTCTTCCCTTAAGCCACCCATTGTATGCTACTTCCCTCCTCTTGTATCAAAGTGGCCAATTCATCACTTCCTGAGGAATCATAATGAGTGCTATGGAGGTAAGATGGTAGGCAAGTGGAATTTGTCTAATATTTGAGAAGACATAGCAGAAGGCAACATACTCGAGTAGAGGAGGGCAGGCTTAAGAAATTATGTCGAAAAGTTATTCAATCAATACTTTTCCAAACACTAGTTAAATCTCCACCAGCGAAACTGAGAAAGCATTTATATAACTCAGGCCTGCATACTGACCGTTTCTCTTGGCTTGAAATGTGGCCAGAATTTCCTGAGGCCACCAGAAAAGATATTTGCCCTGAGGATCTATCTACCTCAATGGTTCAGCTCCTCTGGGCTTGGGCACAGTTTTAGCACTGATCTGAAACAGACTCCTTTTCCTAGAACAGCTTGACAACATCAAAGGATTGTAAAGCAATCTCCACGGTTGTTAAGTAATTTCACTTGCATTCAACACCATATGGTGATAAGGATGAGGCAAAGGATAAAATTCACATCATAGATCTTTCTGAGCAGAGCCTGTTGGATGATGACAGGAGAGAAGGATTAGTCTCAGACAGAGGAGAAGTCTGAGCTCAGGCTTGGGCATGAAGGGAACCATTTCTCATGTGATAAGGGCTCCCTATGTTCTGGAGCAAACTGGAAGGGTTTCAATCAAGAAAAGAGATGACATTGACATGAGCATCAATCCATTCTTCAGACAGTTGAAGATGGTCCCTTTCTGTAGCCAGGAAGGCTAGCTTCTCTGCTGTGCCCATTTCCTTCAGCCTCAGGTAGTCCTGTGTGCTCAGAGTAGCCTCCTGTAAAGGGATGGCTTCCTTGGCTTGGCCACTTCTATAAAATCCAAACTACTCTGAATACACAGGGACCATAATGGAATCATTGAGGAATTTCACTATCATAAACTTCTTCAGGGCCATCAAGTTTTTCTTTTTCTTTCTTTTTTTTTTAAGATTTATTTATTTATTTACTTTTATCCACTTTTACCTCCCCACCCCCTTTTTTGCTGTTTTTTTGTCCATTCACTGGGAAATTCTCTGTGTCTGTTTCCTGCCCTCTCTTCTCATCCTTCTCCTCCTGTCTTCACCAGGATTTGATCCTCGGAACCTCAGAACCTCCGATGTGGGAGAGAGGCATCCTATTACCTGTGCCACCTTAGTTCCTGGTTTTTCCGTGCGTCATCTTGTGTCACTCTCCTGTTACATCATCATCTTGCTGCTTGGCTTGGTGGGGCCTGACGGCACACCCGCTCGTGGGGCCTAGGGGGCTCACCTTCTCATGGGATTTGGTGGCATACCCACTCACAGGGCCTGATGGCACACCTGCGCATAGGGCCTGGGGGGCTCACCCACTTGTGGGGCCTGATGGTGCACCTGTGCAAGGGGCCTGGTGGCCCGCACACCTTCTATATTTTTATTTTTAAAATTTTTACTGGTAGGTCTCAGGGATTGAACCCAGGTCCTTCCATATGGGAGACAGACACCCAACCATTTGAGTCACATCCACCCTCCTGCTATATCTCTTAAGGTTGACCAAAGGTACCTAGAGTTACAGTCATTTCCCATACAAGATGGTCATATAATAAATCAGGCTTAGTTTATCACCAGCATTCTAAATACCAGCCCTAGGGAGAAAAACTAGGTCTGGGGACACATGCATGGTTTCTAATACAGTGAATGTTTAGCCTACCCTGATTATCACAAAATCAGGACAGCGAGAATATTCGCACTCAAGTTTCTCTTGTAGGACTTGTTGACACCCATCTCCAGATTTATACCCACCAAGAAGATGCTGTGGTTGGAATACACATCTTCTTTTGGGTGCCAGTATTCTGCTTGTACCAGGCATATTGGAAAGCTTTGGAGTAAGCCCCAATATTTAGTGTTTTCATGATGAAGTTACAGACATGAGAGTTCCTTCCTGAGCATCAAAGGAGCCCCAAAACACCTTGAAATTGTCCCCCAACAGAGATCAGATTGATTATGGGAGGTGATGGGCATCTCTGGGCCACTGCTCTTCAAAATTGGCTTCCCTGGGAGAATCTCATAGCATTGTAGCCTGGCTGCAATTTAGGATCCTTAGCGAAAATCTGACACACTGCCATTACTTGGGAATTAACATTCAAGAAGAAACTGTTCTCTACGTCCTCCATCAGGTCTTCCCAATCTCCAAATATAAGACATAAATTCCAGGTATTTTCTATTCAATTGTTTTTTAAAAATAACATAAGGTATTACAACAGCTGTCTTCCATATCATGTCAGATCACTAGCAGAAACAGTGCCTGCACCCAGGCAATGCAGACCCGGGCAAGAGAGCCACAGCTAAGAGGCACAAGACTCTGGGTTATGGCATCTTAGCTCAATCAGATGACTGTGGGCTCACAATGCTGGAGAAGTGAGCCTCCTCCCACTTTGGTCAACTGACTTTTGACAAGATAACAAGAATATTCAATGAGGAAAATAATATATTTTCAACAAATGTGTTGGCATGACTGGATATACACAAGCAAAAGAATGTAGTTAGATCCCCTATCTTACACCTTATACAAAAATCAACTCAAAGTGAATCAAAGACCTACATGTGAGAGTTAAATATAAAAACTTTTGGATGAGAACATAAGAGTAAGTCTTTGTGACCTTGGATTAGGCAATAGTTTCTTAGATATGACACCAAAAGCACAAGTGACCAAAGAAAATTAGTTAAATTAGAGTGCATCAAAATTAAGTACTTTTGTTCTTAAAGGACACTGCAGAGAAAGTGGAAATAAAATCCATAGAATGGGAGAAAATATTTGCAAATCATATGTCTGATCAGGGACTTGTATATATAGAGAACTTTTACAATTCAACAGTAAAAAGACAAATAACCCAATTAAAAATGGACCAAGGATCTGAACAGACATTTCACCAAGGAAGATATACAAATATCCCATAAGAGCATGAAAAGATGCTCAATATCATTAGTCATTAGGGAAACACAAGTCAAAACCACAAGATACTACTTCACAATCACTAGGATAGCGATGATCAAAAAGACAGATAATAACAAGTGATTCTGAGGATAAGGAGAAACTGGAACCCTCATACACTGCTGGTGGGAATATAAAATGATGCAGCCACTTTGGAAAACAGCTTGGCAGTGCCTCAAAAAATTAAATTAAAAGGTAGCATATAACCCAGCAATCCCACACTTAGCAATCCCACTCTTTATCCCACTCCATACCCAAGAGAATGGAAAATGTGTCTGCAGAAATACTTGCACACAAATGTTCATAGTACTACTTGTAACAGGAAAAAGTAGAAACAACCCAACTGTCCATCAATTGTTGACTGGATTAACAAAATAATATATCCACACAATGAAATATTACTTGACTCTAAAAAAGAATAAAATACTGATACTTCCTGCAATGTGAGTGAACCTTGAAAATATTATGTTAAGTGAAAGAAGCCAAACACAAAGGCCTACATATTTTATGATTCCATTTATATGAAATATCTGGTGTAGGCAAATCCATAGAGACAGAAAGTAGATTAGGGGTTTCTTGGGGCTGGTAGAAGTGGAAAAATGGGAGTGACATCTAATGGCTACAGGGTTCCTTCTTGGGATGATGAGAATGTTCTACAATTAGATCATGGTGATGGTTGTTGCACAACTCTGCAAATATACCAAAAACCATGAAATGTGCATTTTAAAAATGTGAGCTTTATATAATGTGACATTTATATCTCAATGAGGCTGTTATTAAAGTATTTTTACCTGCATCAGGGTGTGAATGATTTGGGACAGGGAGAAGGTGAAAGTAGAATGACAATTTAATAGGCTGTTAGTAGACTATTGTTTAAGTTCAGGTATTGGTGGTGACAATGGAAAAAAATCCAAGCACCTTAACTGAAGGTAGACTTACAGGATGTAGCAACTCTGGTGGCCAAGAGGAGTGAAAGAAGGAAGAATTAATAAACTTTGCTGCTTGGTAACTCAAAGAATAGCTGTGCTATAGAAAACTGTGTGAGAAGCTGGCATGAGTGAGGGGGGTCAACATGATGTTGGATTTGGAGATCTGTGTGGAATTTGAAACAGAAATGGTTAAAAGTCACTGAGTGCCCTTAATTGAAATAACAATTAATGCTTATATAGCACTTGCTTATATGCCAAATACTGTTTAAGTGCCTGCCAGGTATTAGTTCAATGTAATACAAGAGCTCTATGAGGCAAGCACTAAAAATACCTCCATTATGCAGCTGAAGAAACTGAGGCTCAGAGAGGTTAAATAATTTGCCCAAGGTTAAATCTGAATTTGTGCTCTTAATCTCTATACCCATACTGCCTTTCTAGAAAACAAAGGAGTATTGCTCATTTTACAAGTAATATTCATGTTCTCCTTTCACAATTAATTATTCACAATCATTTGTTTATGAACAACAAATTAATCGCCATGAGTTACTTTAGTCTTGATTTATGTAACTTGATTTTAGAATCTGTCTGAAAGTGGTACCAGGCAAATGAACTTGCTCTCACTGAAGGTTGGCACTTCAGGCAGATGTTGTAAAGGGCAAGTTTTAGTTGGAATCATGTATTAGCCAACAGTAGGGCTGATGACTTCTCATATACTCTCTGAAACTCTGCCATCCTAGGTGAAAGAAATTTTGCTCTGTTGGTTTCTCACTGACTTCATTACATATGTGGACGATTACCTTTGTGGAGAGCTCGGGATTTTACTTCTACTAGGCATTATTAATTTTGCAGCTATCTTTCTGGCATGTTTCCTAAAGCTTAATTTGCAAAAGTAATTGTTCCTCTAATAATAATGGCTCCCTGTGTTCCTCTGATATTTAAAATGTCTTACCTCTATCAACCACTATGAGATAATTATATTTCTTTTTCTACCTTTTTCAAAAGGAGGTTATACTGTCTGGTATGCATTCCTGTGAATAAGGGCTACAACTCTATGTATCCAAAGATGCAAGAGAGCAAATGCTAGGACTATTAGGCTAATGTCAAACCTTCAAGCACCAACAATCAAAATCTATATTTTAAAAATATAGATAAGCAAAAAGAAAATCACTTGTAATCCCACCACTAAAATACAATCATTGATAAGACTGTGGAACATATCTTTCCAGTCTTTTTCTTCTTTTTTAAATATACTTTTAATTTTAGAACAGTTTTAGATTTACAGAAAACTTGCAAAGATAGTACAAAGATTTCCTTGTACCTTGTTTTCCTTATTATTAACCCAAGTTTTCCTTATTATTAACCCCTACTCTTATTATTCCCCTACCTTACATTAATATGGTACATTTGTTATAACAAATGAGCCAATACTGATATGTTATTATGAACTAGATAATGCACTTTATTCAGATTTCCTTTGTTTTTACCTAATGTCTTTTTTCTGTTCCAGGATCTCTTCTAGGATACCCTGTTACATTATGCTTTCATGTTTCTTAGGCTCCTCTTGGCTTTGGTGGTGTGACAGTTTCTCAGACTTTCCTTGTTTTGGGTGACTTTGACAGTTTTTAGGAGTACTCATCAGGAATTTTGTACGATGTCTCTCAGTTGGGATTGTTGGAAGTTTTTCTTAAGATTAGACTGGGATTATTGGGAGAAAGACCAGAGAGGTAAGATTCTATTCTGATCACACCGTGTCAAGGGCACATACTCTCAGCATGACTTATCACTGTTGATTTGGACCTTGATCTACTAAACTAATGTTTGCCAGGTTTCTTCACTGTAAAGTTGTTTTCCCCTGCCCATTCTTTACGTGCAGCCCACATTCGAGGAGTGGGGAGCTATGCTTTAACTCCTTGACAATGGAGTAGCTACATAAATTATTGGAATACTTTTGCTTGGGATATTTCCCCCTCCCCCACTTATTTATTTATTCAATTTATTTATATCACTATGGATTCATGGATATTTATTTTAAACTTTGAGTTATTATCTGATACCAATTTTACTAATTTTGTTGCTCAAACATTTCCAGCTTTGGGCATTGGGAGGTTGTTCATTTGGCTACTGTGTCTGTCATTGTTTTTGTTTCTTTTTGTTTCTTTTTGTTTTCTTTTTGCTAGGACTGTTTTGTTCTAGCAATTCTTTACTTTCTGGCACTGCAAGATGGTCCAGGGTCATTGTAGCAGTTTGATATTGTTTATGAATTCCAAAAATAGATATTGGATTATGTTTGTAAACTGGTCTGTCCCTCAGGGAGTATTAGATTATATTGGATTCATAAGTTTCACTTTTACTTGATTTATGATTGAGACTCCAATTGGGCCACATCAGTAGGCCCAAGGGGGTGGGGACTCACAGAGAAACCACACCACAGAGAAGGAAGTTTAGAGTTTTGGATGCTGGAGCCTGGGAAGTAAGGACACAGAGATGCAGAGAGAAGGCACGATTAGACACGGCAGAGGCCCCGGGAAGAGAGACAAGCCATTTGCCTGACAGTCTACAGCTGGCCTTGTGGAGAAAGCAGAGCAGCTGAGCCCGGAGAGAAATGAGCTCCGGGAAGAGAGGAACCTGGGAAGCTGAACCCTTGCAGACTTCGGCAGCCATCTTGCTCCAACATGTGACAACGGACTTTAGGGAGGGACTTTACACTTTATGGCCTGGTAAATGTAGGCTTCTACCCCAAATAAATACCCTTTATAAAAACCAGCTGATTTCTGGTATTTTGCATCAGCACCCCTTTGGCTGACTAATACAGTCATCTTGTATATTTCCTGCTCCAGTTCTAGAATCACCATTTCTCTAAGAAGTCCTGGTCCTTTTATTGAGAATGATATTGGAAAGCAAGATGTGGGTGCTATCAAGATCTGGGCTGCTTAATGCTATTGGGATGTTATTGCTTCTAGGTCCTCCCAGCTAACAGAGCAAGGAAATACATGTGTATATACTAACTTGTGTATATACATATCTATAAATATTTGTATATGAGCAATCTGTATCTATTTTAAGCTAAACATGAGTTCATACTGATATCTCTAATTCTAATTCATTACCTCATGGATCATTCTAGACTTCTTCCCTTATTTGCCTGTAACGTCCCCTCCAAAAATGAAAAAACTGGCTCCCACCATTTGCTTTCCATTTACAATTCCAGTATACATATATAATGGTTTCACAATTGTTCACCAGTTTTCCCATGAGAAATAACTTTATCAAACTGGAGTACGGTTCATTTAAGACTGGGAGATTGCTGAATTCAAGGATTTTTGGGTGACAGAATCTTATGATCCCTGGTTAATTGTGGACTATTTCCAAAGTATGTGGATAATGTAATTCATGATATAAAGAAATGACAAAAAATGAACATGTGTTCTTTATCTGACAGGTTAAGAGAGAATTCTGCTTGGATATGTATTTTTGAGGTAGTGTTTGTGATCCCAAATTGTGGGCCTGCAAACTGTTTTACCTTTAGCTATCCAGCAAATGCTAACTTTATAGACACAAAGCAATACAACACAATTTTTTTTGCAAGATATATTTTTAAATACCAATCAAAGTATTTGATATTCTGTCAATATTTCAAGAGTATTTATTAGAGAGATAAACTTTTTGCTTTTATGAAATGACACTGGGTGGTTGGATACTGCAGTAATCAGGATGGGCTAGGTTTGCTGTATTAACAAATGACTCCAGCATCTCAGTGGCATACAACCTAGAGATTTATTTCTTGTGCACACTATCTTAACACTATATACAGTTCTATCATGGGTCAGCTGCAACTTTGTTCATTATAATCTTTACTCTGGTACCAGGCTGGTGCTGTAGACTCTATCTTGATCCTTGCCAGTTTTGTGACAGTGGGAAAAGAGACAGCAAACTATGGGCTGGCTCTTAAAGCTTCTGTCCAGAAGTGACATGTGTCTTTGGCACTTTTTATTGGCCAAGAACAAATCACAAGTCCAAGCCTGATGTCAGTGGGGTGGGAAAGTGTAATATGTTCACAGAGAGGGGCAGTGAATAAATCTGAACAAGAATGCAGTCTGCCATGGAGCTCCTTATGTTGCGGGGATACGGATTATTGGGAGGGAATGGACTCAAGGAATCCATTGTTATCCTAGAAGCTTTCTGGGTCCCAACTCTCTAGAGGTTCCTTATTTGGGTAGTTCGTTTCTTCACCTTTCTTTTCCAACATATAACACTCCCTTCAATGCTCCGGAGTGTCCTAATTCCACAAGGTAGGTTTATTAGTATCAGTCCAGACAGACCCTACAACATGATCTTTGCTTTAGAGGTTTTTATATCTCAAGGACTACTGTATCCTGGAGGAGGTCTGGAGGCTAGACTTAAAGGGCTGGCAGCCTTCAGATGTCAGTCACTTTCTTGACAACATGGTACCAAACTTTTGTTATGGATCCTCCTCTGGCTCACATCTATGCTAATGAAATCCTGTCTATGTATGTGTGTGTGTGTATGTATAAAGAACTAAAATCTATACAGCTCTTCCCAAAGAGTCAAAGGAATCCTCATAAAACTATAAAACTTGGTGGACATCCTAGAATTCCTGAGTTTATGAGGGAAATAGAATGTGAGCTGAGTGAGCATAGCTATTTTTTAAAAAATCTGGAACAATTATTTTATTCAGGGTAAGCCCATTTTTACCTGCTTATATAACTGGGCTCCTTCACAAGATTGTGTTTATAAATTGGGATCACCTGTAAAGAGTTTGAAACCACAGCTTTACATAGAACAAAGGGAATAAAATGATAAAATTTAAGGTATTTTCTATTTACAAAGACCTTAAGAGCCTATTTTCCTTAAGGAAGAGATATAGATGTGTGTGTATGTATGTATACATATCTCTATATAAACAAAGGTGAGAATGAGGACATCTTCACTCTTTTCCACCCATATGTTTAGTTTTTCCGTTTAAACCCATGTCCTCTTAGCATGTCATTTGTGGTGATCTGAAAGAGCTAAGCAGCATTTGTGTGTGTATGTGTCAAAACCAGCATGCGGTGTTACCATTTTTGCTCTTCTTTTAACTTTGCAATGATATGACCATTTCTTTGAGAAATATATGTGTGTGTGTATTTTTATTGTGAAACAATCACAAACTTACTGAAAATTTGCAAATTCATTTAAAGAATTTTTTTCCTGAAACATTTGAGAGTAAACTGGTAATCTAACACTTCATCGCTTGGTTATTTTAGTTAATTTCTTGCAAACCACAATATAACTATAAAAGTCAGGAAATCAACATCTAATCTTCAGACCCCATTTGCCAAATGTCCCAATAATGACCTATATAGCAAAATAATCCAGTTCAAAATCACACATTGCAGTGAGTTACCATGTCTCTTAAGACTCATTTTTCCTGGAACAGGGCCTCATATTTTCCCCTGACTTTCATGACCTTAATCCTTTGAAGTTACAGGTCAGTGTTTTTGTAGAATGCCCCTCAATTTATTTAGATTTGTCTGGTGTCTCCTCATGACTAGATCTGGTTGTTAACTCTTTCATGGGGATATCACAGGAGTGATGTTTGTTTCTCATTGCATCCTTTCACGTGGCACTGATTTAGATTTGTCTGATTATTGATGATGCTTATTTTGATCACTTGATTAAGAAGGCTTCTGCCAGGCATCTTCACTGTAAAGTTATTCTTTTTCTCTTTGTAATTCGCAAGTATTTCGTGGATAGGTGTTGTGAAACTATGAAAATACTGGTTCCTCAACAGACTTTCAAATTATTTGTTTATTTATAACTCTATGGTCTCAGGCTTTCTTAGTGGAATGGGTTATAATCCATTATTACCATTATTTATTTTAATATTCTACTTGCCCCAGGTTTGTCCAGCAGGAACCCCTTCAAGCTAATTTCTGCATTCTTTTAAAATGTCCCCGTCATTCTGTGATCATTTTTTGCTTTTTGGGTACGAGATATTCCAGTTTCATCTCATATTTTCCATGCTCCAGCCCTGGAATTAGCCATTTGTCCAAGGAGCCCTGATTCTCTTCTGTGAGGAATGGTGTTTAGACCTGCATGCTGGTCATTGCTGCTGGGGTGTTGCTGCTCCCAAGTCATCTTGGGGGACAGAGCTGGAGAACACATGTGTTCATATGCGCATGCACATATTTACATATACGTGCATGTATACATTTAAATCTATATCTATTTGTATATTTATATACACATATGTTGAAACCTATGAATTCACATTGATACCTCCAATTCTGATCCAGTGCTACAGGGTGCATTCTCATTTACCCCCCTTTCATATTTGTAGTTCTCTTCTCTGACAGTGAGACAGCTGGCACCCATTCTGCTTAATATATTTTTTATTTGATCAGTCTCCCTGAATGTTACCAATTTCCCATCACAACTGCCAAACCCTCCACTATGCAGATGCTCTCCTCACCCTGCTTGGCTCTGACACCCTGCTCTGGACCACCATGGCTCCTACCCTCTTCCTGCCCTGTACTTTCTCTCTCCTACCTAAAGGCTTTAGAAATGAATTGCTTCAGAACGGAAGGTAAAGAAAAGAGAAAAGGAGGATGCTGAGTCTGGAATCACTTTAAATCATGGCAAACTATGAAGTGACATCCCCAACATTGTTAAGACTGTAAAAATACCATATAGCCCAGAAAGAAAGTATATAGCTTTATTTTTCTGCTGAACTCGTTGCACATTTAAGGTTGTTATAGTCTTTCTATCATGTATTCATAATTAGTGCCAGGCTTCTGAGTCTGAATTGCAAACAAGAAAAGAGTTGTCATACCTGATGTATAACGTCAGTTAACCTGGGAAATACCCAAAAGGGAAAGGGCATTAAGAATTGTTTCAAGTAAGGCTTTGTCCCTCTGTACTGGAAACTGCCCCGGTTCTCTTAAGGAAATAGGGACTCAAATTCTGTAGATACAAAGGACAAGTGTGTCATCTGGCTAGGACCTGTGGCCTCTGTCACTTGGAATTTATAGAATTATTTCTTTTGTATACATTTATCCTGAGCACTGAGTACACGATGCAAGCAGGCTCATTGTGCATAACAACTCAAGATGAACTAAAAATATATGAAAGGAAGATTAGAAACTGCTACCATTTACTGTTTGACATTCTTCAGACACATGGCATTTTGCCTATAGATACATCAATATGTATGTGTGAATAAATGTATGTGCAGTGGAATCCATTATAAGGTGGGGTAGATTTAATTATGTACCCCAATTTAGACATGTTCCTAATCTGCATTCCCTGTGGGTGTGAACCCATTGCAAATAGGCCCTCTTGAAGATGTAATTTTTAGTTAACTAGTGGTCCAACTGAATAAGGGTGGGCCTTAATCCGGATTACAGAGGCTTTTTAAAAAGAAAGCCACAGGGAGGAGCCAGAAAGAGAAAATCAGTGGAACCCGGAAGAGAACAGAGAGGATATCTCCACGTGAGGAGAGGTAGAAATAGGAGGCCTGATAAAGAAAAAGTCACGGGGAGGAGTCAGAAGCAGGAGGTCGGTGGTAATCCGGAAGACAAAGGAGGACGTGGCCTTGTGAGGAGAGACAGAATTACAAACCAAGGAACTGGTTGCCGGCAGGCAGCACGAGATGGCTACAGATTTTCAGGAGAAAGCAAGCCTTGCCGACATCTTGATTTTGGATTTCTTCTAGCCTCAAGATCGTGAGCCAATAGCTTTGTTTAAGCCACTCTATTCTGTGATATTTGTTATAGTGGACTGGCAAACTAAGACATAAGGTAAATTATCTGTCAGTCACATTGGGCCATATGGAATCCGATTTTTTACTACACCACGAATTATATTTTAGTCGGAATATTTTGACAACAGTATTCAAAATCCATCTGTTTTTTGGTATTCCACTATAACAATATAAATATCATTATCAATTAGTCTTGCTTCTATAGAAATTTGCGATGTGAACAGTTTAGCCCTAATCTCCATTTGTGTGGTTAATTTTAGTATTTTATAAAAGAATATATAGATATATAATATATGTAAAGAAAAGAACAAAATCAAATATCGATACAAAAATTAGCATAGCCGAATCTTAGTTCTAGAATTTACTTCTGTGAAGGAAATGAATCTCATTTATTTCTAAAAAGGCAAATTAGGTAAGAAATCCGATTAGTTTCCCAAATACTGCTTTCATCCGTCATATCAACTAATCAGAGATGTCTCCTTGTTACCATCGGAAATCTACTACTTGAATTTGGTGGGAGAGCTGAATGACTAGCAGGCTTGTACAGCCACTTTTGAAACTAAAATATGAAATGTAATCTGCATTTAGAAAGTAATTTTAAAACATTTGTCTAGAGTGTCCCTTTTCCCACAAGGACAATTGCATCTAAGTTAAAAAAATACTTTATTCTGAAGCAGTACCTCTTTTTGTTTATTTACCATATCTTACTGAGAAAATATTTCTGATTTCATGAATTTTCTTTGTAGTTGGAAAAATAACTATTGATTATTTCTTTTCCTGCTTTTGAAACTGTTCATTTTCTATTTATTTTCCTTCGTTTTACTTCTCACTTCCTTTTGTCCTTCTCCTTCCTTGCAGTTTTGTTAGTTTATATCATCTCTGGATATGGTCAAAGTCATCGGTAGTGGAAAAATGTGACTGCCAGGAAATCTACCTTTATTTTTAAAACTAAGTAACTTGACATCCTTTTAATTTACACTGTTGTCAGAAATGGCATGGAACATTTAAGCTTTGTTACTGATTTCTGACATTTAACTCTGTTAAACAGTGTGGAAGATGAAATCCAGGAACTTCATGTTGGTAAAAAAATAGATTAATTTCTTTATGATATATGCCTTTTAAAGTTTTCCTTTCAAGAATTTATTACCATGACCTCCTAGACATGAATTTTTTTGAGAACTATAAAAACACGTGTCTAGTCCATGTAAAAAATGACCTACTTCTGGACGATTGGCCAGTTAGAGAAAGTGTAGCAGGTATGCTATCCATAAAATGTAATCTTCAAATTCAAATTTTTATGAAGAAGTCTCTCATGGCTTACCATGATAAATTTTAAGAACTAATTAAAAATGAACAGCTTTCTTAATAACTCCATTTCTACAATTCTTTGAACTTTGTGATCCAGGAATAATCTTTCTCTCATACGGTGTTTGATAAACTTCAATGTATATTTTGTAGTTGATAGCCAGCATTAGTCTGCTTATTTATAATTGTCTATGGATGTGTCTAAAATAATATTAAAAAATATACACTGTAACACATAAACAGTTTAATTTAAAGGTCAATGGAAATTAAAAATCCAGATACACTATAGGAAGCACAGTCAAAAAGCAAGTCAGAATTCATTGCCTCTTATTTTTCATCCACATTCATTGTGAAACATAAGCTAGCCCCCTAGGTTAATAGGCATTTACAAAATATTGTATGCTTTGTGTTAGCAGTTACACATAGGATCACAATCATATGATACTGAATTTCTCTAGACTTTAATTAGAAAGTTTGTTCCAATGTTTGACTGGGCTCACAGGCAAGATTTCATGGATTTAAACAAGAATTAACAATCAACATTGATATTTAGCTTTCACATTTCATTTACAGAAATAACATTATTACAAATTGTAATGGAGAGATTCTTGTTTCAAATGGCTTGTTTTTGGGTTTTGTCTAAATATATTACATGTAATGAAAGCATAAAATTGAGGGCTTCTTCAAACAGTGATTTGAGTTTCAGGACATAGTAAAGCATAATTTAGTAACTTTATTCTTCAGATAAATAAGGCATAACTGGGTATGTGTACTAATGCTGAAAATACATATTTTTAAAATTTAAAAAAATTAAATTTTTTAATTTTTAAAGAAGTTTTAGATTACATAAATGTTACATAAAAAATATAGGGTATTCTCATATACCCCATCCCCACCCCTCCCACACTTTCCCACATTAACAACACTTTCATTAGTGTAGTACATTTATTATAATTGATGAACACATAATGAAGCATGCTACTAACCATGGACTATAGTTTACACTATAGTTTACACTTTGTCCTCCACAATTTTATAGATTTTGACAAAATGTATAATGGCTTGTATCCATCATTGAAATGTCATGCAGAACAATTCCAATGTCACAAAAATGCCCCCATGTTACACCTATCCTTCCCTCTTCTTCCCCTCAGAACCTCTGGTGGCCACTGCCTTTGTATCAATGATACAAGTACTTCCATTGTTCCATTGCTAGAATAATAATAAGTCTACTTTAGTCCATAGCTGCATTCCTCCTTATGTTTGTTCATTCCTCAATCTAGAGGATTTTGGGATGGGGCATATGTATGAAACTGTCTTGCTTGCAGT
>JAQZBX010035872.1:5170-24524 GCA_029593785.1 Cabassous unicinctus
AAAAAAAAAAAAAAACAAAGTACCTGTAAACCCATACTACAATACCTGGCACATTGTAAGTACTGAGGAAATGGTAGGCACAAAGACAATTTTATTATCTTTTTTTTTTGGTATCAATTAATTCTGCATACCACAGGGTGCAGAAGAGAGGGTTCTAGTGTTGTATTTTACTACTGTCTTTGGGCCTATTCCATCAAAAAAATTTTATTAATGACTTGATAAAAATATACAGGAATTCTCATCAAATATATAGATAATGCAAATCAGAATCCTAGATAAGCAGTGGAGCAAAGGGTTAAATATAGTAAGATTACATTTATTGCTTTTACAATAAATATGAAGTTCGAAACTAGGTCCCCCAAAACTGACTATTCTAGTACAGGATAAATGTGATGTGGTTTTAAAACAGCATGGGTAAAAATATTGAGGGGTTTGGGGTGACAATCCAAATCAAAAGATAAAAGATACTGCCATTCTAGCTCTAACAATCCAAGTATTATATTTCAAAATTTTTCTGTACTGCTTTGCCCTGGTTAGATCATACTTAGAGATTTATATTCAGTTCTGAGGGCCACAAATTAAGAGAGACATTGATAAGCACTTTCAAAGTTTCTTTATTAGGAGAGAAAAAGGACTCAAATTGGCAAAAAATATTAAATACCTTGAGCTACATTTGTTAATGATGTGGGGAAAAGGGCACTCTGACACCTCCTTAATAGGAATACTGCTTATTTAGTGGTAAATCTGACAGTGCTCATCAAAACAAAAAATACATCTATCCAACAGAAATAGTCATATAAATGTGTTTATATAATATAAGCCATCCTCATCCTCAACTTTTCATGGTGGTGCAGGACCATAAAAATGATAGTGCTGGGAAGTAGCTATGGCTCAAGTGATTGGGCTCCTGTCTACCACGTAGGAGGTCCAGGATTCAATCCCTGGGACCTCCTAGTGAAGGCGAGCTGGCCCGCGCGAAGTGCTGGCCCACATGGAGTGCTGGCCCATGTGGAGAGCTGGCACAGCAAGATGACAGAACAAAAAGAGACTCAGAGGAGAGACAATAAGAGAAGCAGCAGACCAGGGAGCTGAGGTGGCACAAGAGATTGAGTGCCTCTCTCCCACTCCAGAAGGTCCCAGGATCGGTTCCTGGTGCTGCCTAAAGAGAAGACAAGCAGACACAGAAGAACACATAGTGAATGGACACAGAGAGCAGACAGCGGGGGTTGGGGGTGGGCTGGGAAATAAATAAATAAATAAATCTTTTTTAAAAATGTATAACTTCTTGTGGGCAGTAAGAATATCTACCTTGTGCAGTGTTATGTTCCCCTGTGTCTAGAACAGTGCTCACACACATAGGTGCTCAATAAATATTTGTCGAGTGAATGAATTAATGCCTTTAAAAAAAAAAATGATAGTGCAAGTTTAAACTGCAAAGCAATCTTAATAATCAATGGGGGAAATTACAATTGTTTTTTGACTTTTGAAATTTTTTGTCAAAAACGTTAAAAATGCTCTTACTATTTATTTTATTTTTTTATTTTTTATTTTTTTTATTTTTTTACCGGGAGGTCCCAGGGATCAAACCCAGGTCCCTCTATATGGGAGATGGATGCCCAACCATTTGAGCCACATCCGTCCCCCACTATTTATTTTAAATATATAAGGAAGTAGAAAAATAGTAAAACTAATATTTTAGTTCACTGTAATTTTAAACATTAGAACCATTGAGAATTAAAGTGTTTTATTTCTGTGAAACTTATCAAGAGTGGTTTGCACATAGAAAATATGAAGCTGCATTTTTTCTATGCCACGGCAAATTATTCTCCTGCCTAAGTTTGGATCAGCTTCCGAGACTTAATCCTTTGCATTTTCAATATTGCGAAGTTATCTCCAAAAGTACCTTTAATGTGAAATTTTTTGCTGGTGTCCCTTTCTCTGGAACATCTTCATCCATTCTGTCACAGCCACTACCCTCATTTATGTTGATAAGTTTGCCTTCACTAAGTTCCTCTGGCTGCACATCTAGAGCCTCTCAAATGACAGCAATTGTCAGCATTCCCATAGTCAGTTATTGCTCATATATGTAACTCCACTTACAGTCAATTTGTATTTCTCTTCTACTTTTACCACTTTTGTTTTTTTTTATTTCAGACCAAGGCCTTCTCTTTGTGAGCCTTTTGTAATTTTATCAAGATGGGAGGTCCTTCCCCAAAATCTTCCATCTATAACTCATTAGATAGAACAATCTTACACAGCCACCTCCAACTAAAAGGGAGGCTGAAAAATGATGCTGGTAGAAGAAGGCAAGGAACAAGGAGACTCTGAATGGCATTTGGTAGCCAATTTACAATGTCTGCCACACCAAGAAATACAACTTTTTCATCAGTTGTAGGTGATTTGGTCTTTATTTTTTACTTTGCACTCAGTGTATAAATAAGTACTCCATTTCCCCATGATATTTATTTATACCTCGGTTTTGTAATGAACTTTTAAAAGTCTGGTTTGAGAAACAACTATTTTGACTACAAATCTGTGGACATGAAAGATTAGAAATTTAGCAGAAAAAACCCACTGAAAATCCATGCCTAATATCATATGCCAAAACAAATTACAAATGTTAAATATTTCATAAAACTACAGAAAAACAAAAAACATGGCATTTTGAATATCTTTGTGTAATTATTAGAATCAGTAGAGATCATAAAAGAAAAAGTTATTAAGTTCTAACTATATAAAAATATAAAACTTTTTGTGCCAGAAAAAAATCCATAGGAAAGTGACAGAGTTGGAAACTTTGCAGCAAATAATTTAGACAAAGGTTTAATATAAACAGTGTGTTACATAAACAATTCATACAACTCTTAAGACCCCAATCGCTAGATGGGCAAAGGATGTGACCAGACAATATATAAAAGGGCTATATATTTGTTAAGCACACCTGAGAAAATGTTCAGCAATCATTAAAAAATGCAATTTAAACTACAGTATAATTGATAAATTATTTCATTGTTGATCATGATATAAATTGACATGAACCCTTTGGAAAAAAATTGGGTAGATACATCCAGAGCTATAAAAATGTTCATACAATTAATATTTCTGGAAATATAGCCTAACTAAATAGTCCAAAAGAAGGAAAAAGCTGTGTTCATGAAGCTCTTAATTGCAAAATCATTTGTAATAGGGAAAAATTGGGAGTGATCTATTTGTCTGACAGAGGAATGGTTGACTAAATTAGGCTGCATCACCGTGTCAGAATACACAGCCATGAAAAGGTATAATAACGAAGACCGTAGCAAATATTTACATTTTTAAATTGTGTGTTTTTTAAAATGTGGTATATATGATCACATTTGCCAAACTTCCTTACAATTTAAAAAATATTTAAACATATTCAGCTTCCTATTTGGTTTAAAATCCCCTTGTACTTCTTGCATGTTAATGATACCATTAGGAGGAAAGGAGAATTTAATGAGCTTTCTAAGGGGGGAAATGCACATGGTAATATTGTAAATTATACCAGATGTTTTTCTTTCCTTGCTATGCCTTGTACTAACTGGTAGGATTATTCTGATATGAAAAAGTGACATTTGAAGAAAGCTTTTTAATATATTTATTATATGTGCATTCTATGATAAATGGCAATATTTTTGGCTGGTGAAGTAATTATTTTATTCCTGTCTCATCATTCAGTTTAGTTTTGGTTTTGTGGCTGAGATTTTAAAGACACGTTTTCAAAGAAAATAACTTACCCATAGACTGAAGAACAATCCTTTTACTTTCACCATGACAAATGATCTCTTTTGACTCTGTAGCTATGACTTCAGAGTGTGGATTTAATGCCAGGTGATCAATGCAGTTGATGCTATTTCAGCAATCTCTTTATTTGCATCCTTATAAAGAAGATTTGCCCTTCCTTCCTCAGAGGCAGAGTTTATAAGAACTGTAAAAACATGATCATTAGCCCTGCTCCTGTTAATGATGAGCTGTACCTAGTGCGTTCCCTAGGCTTGCCGGACTGCTCACTGTCCCTGAGGGAACACAAGTGGCAGACTCTTTGGTGGTGTGAGAAATAACCAGGTATGACAACCCTCTGGGCTCTCCACTGCCAAGGCTTGGTTTGGTTATGCCTCTATGGTTGACTAGGCTTTGAATTCACTAGTCTACATTCACTACCTGAAGATTAAAGTTGGATGATAGTGCATCTTGCTGCCCCCACTCCCCAAATAACACACACACACACACACACACACATAACAGGCTTATGTGTGAAACAACCATCTTAGATCCCTTAGGAGAAAAGAAGGAGTCTGGTGGGGTGGGTGTGGGAGTGATGATGGAAAGAGGTTAATCCCTGTCTCTAAAGTAAAGACTAGACAATGGGGATCTGTGCAAAGCAGTGCTGGACAATTGACATCTACTGGCTCCCTAGTGAAATGCAGCCCGCCCTCGGTTATTCAGGGGCCGATCATCCAAAGTGTGGATTATCCAGGCCATATGCTTCTCCTCCTTTGCCATCTGGCTGGATGCCTGCTTCTCTTCTTATTAACAGGGAAAATACACAAAATACCTCAGTCCATTTCTGTCAAACCACTTCCATTACCTGCATCAAACCATCTTTTTGAGCTTATTTAGTACACGTCCTGATAAATGTTACTGAAATCTGGTAACTGGCATATTCTGATTCCTCACAGGACACATTGGTTAGTTTCTAATGCACAATCTTGTGCTTGTTGATCTTTGCTTCATAAGAGTCCTTTAGTCATCTTTTGTACTTTTTTCATTTCAACTAGCTAGTGAGCCCCTTTGAGGCAAGGAATCTCTCCTCTGGCTTTAATATCCTCTCCAACTGGCCCAGAGTGTTACTCTTCACAAGGTAGGTACTGGACAAGTGCTGTTAGCTGACTAAGCACTATTCATCATGATTTCAACCAGATAAATCACAAGGAAGTCACAACAGTGAGAAGTAGTAAGTAAGAAATGCCATTTGCTGTAAAAAATCAACCAAAAGAAAATCCCAGACTTTTAGAATTGGAAAGAACACTAGAATAACTTTGTTTATAGGGAAACTTGGAACCAGTGGGGTAAAATAACTTGTCTTTGGTGACCCAGAGCCTTTGTAGCAGAGCAATGACTAGAATTCAGGTCTCTAGGGCCCATTTCTGTTATACTTCAGATTTTCAAGGAGTATGTCAAAATGGAGGAGTGCAAATGGTATGCAGAAAAAGAGTGGGTTAGATTAGACAGCTAGGAAGACTTTATATTAGTTACAGGTAACCAAGATTAGAGAAAACTTTTCTTTCCCTTTTGTATAAATTAATATTTTGGGGTTATAAATATTATTGGAAAATAGCAATTATTTGGAATTATTTTTATTCATTTCAAAAATCTAAAGCAAGAATTTGAAAAGATCCCATCCAAGTGCTAGAATAAACTGGCACATACTTGCTGAATGAAAGAATAAACCCAAAGCTTTCTCATTTTCTAAGGACTTAGGAGTATTCTTTAATGCCGGTGTTATTAAGCCGATTTATTAAAAATATTAAATATTAGAGTCTCTAAATCAAGAGTTTCTTGGTTTTGCTATGTATTTTAATTGGCATTGGACAAACAGTTTAGCCACAATTACCGTGAGCTGATTAAGTACCTGTTTGTTGATGTTACAAGCTACTAGAAAAAGCTGGTGCCTTGCTACTTACAAATGAAATGTCCATTGAACATTTTATGATCTAAGCCTGAACATTTCAGAAAATATTAATGTGTATTTCCAGGGTGAATCTCAAACATCAGATTACATTTTCCATTTCCAGTTAGGAAAAGAAAAGTTGATGTAATTTCACAGAGTATTTAGATTTAGAATTTTATAATTCATGAACCTTTACATGGAGACAAAATAGGTTTATGTTGCTTTCTTTAAAAGTTTTTTTTATATTACTTAAATAATTCGTGTTCATTGTGGAAAAATTAGAAAATACAGGTAAGCATAAAGAAGAAAAACCCCCACCAGTAACCCCAGAAGCCAAAGAATAACTGTTAACAATTTGTTTTACATCCATCTAGACCTTTTTCCCATTCAAATCATGGGGTTATACACTGCAATATTTTAAAACTTGGAAATAGCAATTATTTTCATATTGCTTGAATAATTATCCATATCAAATATTTCCAGGAACCTTTCTTAATGGTTGCAGAATATTCTATTACATACATGTACCATAATTTGTTTTACCATTTTTCAGTATTAAAGACAATGCTATGGTGAACTCCCTTATTTATATATCTTGACACGTGTTCAATGATATTCTTAGGATGGGTTCTTAGAAGTACAATTGCTGGATTAAAATTATACTCAGTTTTAGGGTGGAAAATATGAAGTTTTGGGTGTCAATGAGATTACCTTTGTATAGACATTGAAATCCTAAATTTTAGAGAATAAGCTGTTTTTAAAGACTTAATTTCATTTTGGTTCTTCATGTCAATGATAAATACATTCCTTTTATTATACGTTAATACAATGGTATTCAAAATTGATAAGCTCCCAAACACAATGTATTAGATAGTTTTCAAAGATATAAATGCTTTAAATGCTGGTGTTCTCTTAGTAGTAATAAAAACTTATGTTAATTTGTTACCTCCTCATTTTCAAAGCCTGGATGCTTTGTTTGACTGGTTGACATGAGGCAGTTTCTTGCTGGAGGCAAAATGTCATTGGACCATGCACTCATCCCCACCCCCATTTTACCCATTTCCAAGCTGATTATATAAACAATAAGGTGTTGCCTTTTAAATTAAGTGAAAGTGACACATTACAGGTGCTTTCCAACAATCTGAGCTTATCTCCTAAATAGGGGTTGCATTATCTATCCCCAAATGAGAATATGGATTGTTCAGGCAGGGCCACTCTAGGATAGTATTTAAAGTAAGCAGCATAAGAATCTTCTCCGGTTTTGCATGCAATGGGATGTATGAGCAGCACTAGCCAATTAGGACAAGAGGGGACACAAAGGGACACAAGGGAGAGAGGCTGTGTTTATTGAGCTTGTTAAACTTGATGACATTATGGTTTTCATGATAAAATCTGCAACATCCTTTTCTTTTTATATTTACTTTAATGGCCTTAGAATCTGGAGAAGCCAGCAGAAGAAGCTTATTTATCATGTGGCAAATGTCAGCCTCTTCTGGTACAATTTGTTTTTGTTAACTAAAAGAGACATGAAATTAAAAGTAGTTCAAAAAGGCTTTTGATTACACTTTTGTTGATTTAAGTGGGGAGGAGGGCAGGCAAAACATTAGTTTCTTTTAAGTGATATGTAGAAAATAATCTATAAATGGGCAAAAGAATAGAGCATTATGAAAACAATAAAAAATTGTTTTATGAAATCAATTCTTTCTAAGGCATTAGAGGAGTACAATTTACAAAAACTATTTCAAACTTGAAACCTACAAGTGGTTTTTGCTTTAAAGAAAGTAAGGGAATGTAATTTATTTGAAATATTTTCATTTGTCCTTATGCGAGGCTGTGATGGAAGAGGTGGATTTGTGTTTTACTAAAGCATTCATTCATTCATAAGTCAATAACTTTAAATTTTTCTCAAAAATAATGACTTTTTTTCTTAAAGCAATGGTGTCTCTAAAGGTGTGTCTGGAAGGCCCTTGCTTATCATGAAGAGTAGATAATGATTGTAGATTCTGAGACACTGCAACTTTTCTCAAAAAGAATCCAGGGAGGGGGCTGAACAAAAGCAAATAGTTCCCCTGCAGTGTCTCTGGAAGGCCTATGCATAACAGTATGAGAGTAGATAAAAAATATAAATTCTGGGATATTGTTGCCCATGGCTGCATGACTGCAGTGAAATGAATACAGAAACACAACTATTGAAAGCTAGTTCTCCAGCTCACTATGACAGTTGCTCTGAGTTTCACTGAGCCCTCTCTGAAACCTGTTAAGTTCTCTAATTATAACCCTAAAGAAGGCCTCCAGAAAAGACCTCTTCATTTCTTTATTTAATTTTTTTTCCACTAACACTCCTCCCAACCAACCCCTCACCATTACCTCCCAATATAAGAAAAAAAAAAATTACTAGAGTGAGCAGAATTAGCTTTCTGACATGAGTTCCTATTTTAAATGATATAAACATTTAAACTTATATCCAAACAATTTGATGGCTTTCAAATGCACTGGATAAATACTTTTTTGTTGTCATAGCAAGCAGAAGATGAGCATCCTCTTATATACTAATGTCCCAAGTGTCTCAAGAAAAAACTGAAAATTTTTGGCTAATGTTGTCAGAAAGGAACACAAAATGAAAATGATTGATTTGACAGAGATATTCTGACATCCAGCTGGGTGACATGTATTTAACAGGTTAACTCTCTCAGATATCTGAGGATACAGGCAATTTCTAATTTGTTCTAATATACTCATCAGGTTGCTTCCCCACCCCCAAATCCAGTTTGTGTGAGAGCCATGTGGAAGTCATCCTGTAATAGAGGTCAGGACCTCTCAAAGAGGAGTTTTAGAGGAAGATTCAGGCCCTTTCTATATTCTGAGGCTTCTATTTCAACTAAAGAACTGGAAAAACAAAAGCCGCGACAGGGTACAAAATTATTGATTTATTTTTCATATTTACATATAAAAAATCAGTCAGTTATAAACATGCACACACAAAACAAAATGACCCTGCATGTCTAATGTAACTAATTTCAAGAGAGCATTAAAAGTCTTAAAATTGAGATTCTTCATGAATATCATGAATCTGAAGTCCAGACCAAAATGACTCCTCTACCCTCCCCATAAAAGGACACTATAGATCAGAAATTTGGCTAAGGTAGGTCACTACTTCATTAAAACAGGAAAGCATATAAATTTCTGTTGTTCAAAATATATCTTTGCCATCTACTTGTTTACTACTTTGTCAATTCTTAGAATAAACTTTTTTTAGTAACATAGAATAACTGGCTATAGATTCATGAGCATTTCTCCCAACCAAGAAAGAAAATGAACTTACATCCTTTAGAGTCAGAGCCCCAAATAGCATAGCAAGCTCAACATTTCTTTGAATTCCTATGTTTTAGTATTTTATTCATGTAAATGGTACATTCTTCTCCATACTCTTTTTTATATAAAATAACGGCTCACTCCCAGTCTTTGACTAAATTTGATTCTCCAAGAAAAGGTACCCTGTTTGAGTCTGTAGTGTTGCAAAGCCCTGGCACAATGTTATGTATCCCTGATGGTGTGTGTACCACAGTCAGAAATGCTGGGCCTAAGGGATATGCTCACCTTTTTTTCCTTATGATCATCTCTATTAAGTTGGATTACTAGAAGGCTATACATATGGCTAATCAGAGGTGGCTCTATCTAGAAAAGATGAGGCTCTGAGAAGAAAATTATTCATGAAGTTACATTTTTCCAAAGTAACCTACTTCTGCTTTAAATTGTTCATATATTCCCATTTATCATATTAGACCAAGAGGGTATTTATGGTTGTCTATTAATTCATGACTATGGGAGGCCTGTGTATAAACAGGGTTCTAGGCCAGTGGGTCTTAAAGGGTAGAATTAAAGAACAATGTCGGGGGAGAGGGGTGCCACTGTCAGGGATAGGGGCCAAGGATACCAGTCCATGTCTCCCCTTACCATCATTCATGAAGTAAAAGATATGCCATCTGAGCTGAGAGCTTAATTCCATTTTACATTTAAGCACAAATTATTTTTGCACAGTTTCACTGCCCTGGGTTTTCCAGAAATGTAGCTACTTGCAAATCAAAGGAAGATCATGCTTTGTTTTGTTCAGAACTTTATTCCAGAGAACTATGCCAATTGACAGCAAAGCTACTTGTGGTAATTGAGCCTCCAGTATAAAACACTTTTATCATTCTGTCATTGTCATCGTTCTATTCTACATAAAGTACAAGCATCTGACTACTCCTTAGTCTTCTAGTGTTATCCTGCCTGAGTATTTACATACTAATATACATATTTATTATGAATTACTTTCCTGTTTTAATGCCTGCTAATTACAAAATAGTTATTCTAAAAAGGGGTATTGGGTGTGCTGCAGTTGAAAACTACTGCCCTAAGTGGTGGTCTAATTGGCTGTGTATTACAATTGCTCCTTTGCACAGTTTCATGCTGACCCTCGGAAGAATTTCTTTACAATAATATGAGTTAAGGTGAAGACCTTGACAGAATTAACAAAACGGTTAAAACACATACTTCGAAGTCAGACAGACTTTAATTCACATCTTAGGTTTGATTCTTACAGCTGTATGACCCAAGACAAACTGTTTACTTCTGGTAGACTGTTTCCTCAATTGTAAAATAAGAACTTTTGAAACTCCTTCACAGGTTACTATTGATTTTGTTCTCATCACTCTTGATGAAAAAGAGTCTCATGACAAATTGCTCTAATTGTCTTTAGAGTTCGGGTCCCTGAGAAAGATTATGCCTTCTAAGAAGCTGGTCTGTTTCATTCCAGACAGTGGGAGCCATTTTATTTGTGCCGTTTTACTCTTTACTTAGACTGCTAGGGAACGTGGAGAGAGGTACTCATGTTTAATTGCTGTGACTTTCCTCAAATAGGACATCTTTTAAAAATTTTTTTTATATTTACTTTTAAAGAAGCTTTAGATTATATAAGTGTTACATAAAAAATATAGGAGATTCCCATATGCCCCCCTCCCCCTCCCACACTTTCCCATTAACAACATCTTTCATTAATGTGGTACATTTGTTACAATTGATGACTCATATTGAAGCATTGCTACTAACTGTGGACTATAGTTTATATTATAGTTTATACTCTGTCCTGCACAATTTTGTAGGTTATGACAAAATATATAATGTCCTGTATTCTGCAATGTCATGCAGAACAATTCCAATGTCCCAAAAATGCCCCCATATTACACTTATTCTTCTCCCTCCCATCCCTCAGAACCTCTGGTAGCTACTGCCTTTATATCAATGATAAAATTTCTTCCATTGCTAGAATATTAATAAGTCCATGGTATGGGGTGTCAGTGATGGGGGATACATGGGAGGAAGCTCACCTGGGCATACATATAAAGCATATAAATGTGTTCAAATGTTCATGGAGCATTGTCACGGTGGGTAGAGATTTACACAATAACGAAAGAATACTGAATTACCATCCTCGGGAACTCTGCCACATTCTCTAATGGAACAACAAGAATCCCCTGAGTACAGCGGCAATGACTAGTGAAGGAGGATGGTCCATTGACTGGCCCTTGATATTGATGATTGTGCTTATGAACCTTTACATTTGAATTTGCAGTTTAGCCTAGTATTATAGGGTGCCTAAGAGTTACCTCCCGAGAGCCTCCTTGTTGCTCAAATGTGGCCTGTCTCTAAGCCAAACTCAGCATATAAATACATTACCTTCCCCCTAGCATGGGACATGGCTCCCGGGGTGAGCCTCCCTGGCACTGAGGGATTACTAGCGAACACCAACTAGCAATGCAACTGGAAAAAGACCGAAAGGAGGAAAAGGTAAAGACAAATGAGTTTAAATGGCTAAGAGACTTCAAAGTGAGATGGGAGGTCATTCCAGAGGTTACTCTTATGCATGTCTCACCAGGATCTCATTGACTGCCAAAGTAGTTACTACCTCAAATAGCAGGGCTCCTGAGGACTCTGGAGACATCCAGACACTATAGTCAGGGCAGATAGCTCAGGAGTTTGGTGCCTTGCCAGTTGGCCCTACTTTGGAATTTATGCTCCCCAGTGTGACAGAGTTGGACTCAGTTGTGGTTTCCCTACACATGGCTCTTCTGTCCTTCCATTTGAACCTATAATTTGTACTAGAGTTGTAGGTGTACATCCAAGAGACTTAAATCTTTGGGCTGTCCATGTGCTAGCTGGGCCCTGAATCTCAACGGAGTTGCAGCACCTGCTTTCCAGTTTGTTAGTCTCACCCAGGGCAAATAACAAGGACGTGATGGTGGACAACCACCATACCAAGGAACTGAGCGAGTCTACAACTGCAAGCAAGAGAGTCCCATCCATCGGCTCTATGGGATCAAAGCCTCCTCCCAATTAGAGGTGGAGTGAGTGGACATTGCCATCCTAGAGTCCTCAGGATTGGGGAATGAACTATGGACTAAAGTAGACACTGGTATTCTACTATAGATTTATTGTGATTCTAGCAATAGAAGAAATTATATCATTGATGTGGAGGTGGTGACCACTGGAGGTTCTGAGGGCAGAGAGAGGGAAAAACAGGTGAAAAACAGGGGCATTTTCAGGACTTGGGAATTGTCCTGAATGACACTGCAATGACAGATACAAGCCATTATATATCTTGCCATAACCTACAGTACTGGGTGGGAGAGAGTGTAAACTACAATGTGAACTGTAATCCATGCTTAGTGGCAATGCTCCAAAATGTGTTCATCAATTGCAATGCATGTACCATACTAATGAGAGATATTGTTAATGTGGGAAAGTGTGGGACATGTGGGGAGCGGGACATGTGGGAATCCCCTATATTTTTTATGTAACATTTATGTAATCTAAGTATCTTTTAAAAAAAATAAGTCTATAATAGAATAATAATAAGTCTACTTTAGTCCATTGTTCATTCCCCAATCTTGAGGATTTGGGGATGGTGATATCTACTCAGTTTCTAATTGAGATGGGGCTTATAGCCCATGGGGCAGAGGGATGGAACTGTCTTGCTTGCAGTTGCAGACACTCTCTGTTCCTTGGGATGGGCATTATCCATCATCATCTGCTTGTTGTCCTGGGTGAGTCCAAGGAACCAGAGAGTAGGTACTGCAACTCTGCTGAGATTCAGGACTCAGCACATGCACATGAACATGTGCACTGGCACATGAACAGACCAAAGATTTTAGTCTCTGGACATATATTTAACAAGTATAGTGCTAATTATAGGTTCAGATAAAAGGGGCAGAAGAGCCATGTGTAGGGAAACTATAAAAGAGTCTAACTCTGTTACACTGGGGAGCATAAATTCCCCAGCATGGGACATGACTCCTGGGGTGAGCCTCCCTGGCACCAAGGGATTATTACCAAGTGCCAGCTAGCAATGCATTTGGAAAAAGACCTTGACCAAAAGGGGGAATTATTAAATACAAATGAGTTTTTTATGGCTAAGAGTTTTTATGGCTGAGTTGGGAGGTCATTCCAGAGGTTACACTTATGCATGTCTCAGCAGGATCTCATTGACTTCCACATTATATAGTGCCTCAAACAGTGGGGGTCCTGAGGGCTCTAGAGACATCCAGACACTATAAGCAGGGCAGACAAGCTCAGGAATTCAGCACCTTGTCAGTGGGCCTTACTTTGGAATAAATAGGGCTTCTTAATAGAGTTTGCCCCCACTCCATTACCTCCTCTATTTCCCCCTTACTACTAAATTTTGTATTCTCATCCTGTGTTGTTAGTTATTGGTCTTGTTGTTCCTGAGCTTTTGTGGTAAATTGTTTGAGACCCTTTTAAAAGTAGGTAGAAATTTTTTTAAAAAATGAGAAATAAATAAGCCTCCATTTTCCTTATGACATTTTATAGTATTTTTTTTTTCTATAGGTGGCAAAGTTCATTTTCCCCCTTAAATTATAGTGTATGTTGATGATAGCATTAGTCAGATCTTTATTGTATCACTTACTTGGGGGAAATAAGACAATATTAAGATGATACTTCACCCAAAATACCCATATATTAAGTTAGTTCTATATAAGTCATTTATTTATGCTTTCTTAGCAAAAATCAGAAGAATATCACATACTGCTATATCTATTATAGAACAGTTGTTCTCAAAAATTTTGGTCTCGGGATTCTTTTGCGCTCTTAAACTTTATTGAGGCCCCAAAGAGCTTTTGTTTATGTGAAGTTATATCTATTAATATTTATCACATTGGAAATTAAAACTGAGAATTTTTTAAAAATTATTTATTAATTCATTTAAAAATAAAATGTCTGTTCTATGTTGATAAAACATTTTTATGAAAAATAATATTTTCAAAAACAACAAAACCTATTAGAAGAGTGGTATTCTTTTTGCAAACCTTTTTAATGTCTTTCTTAATGGAAGACAGCTGGATTCTCATAGCTGCTTCTGCATTCAATCTCTTGTACTATCATACTTCATGTAGCCTCATGAGAGTCCGAGAGTGAAAAAGGCAAATATGTACTGTTGTTTTTAATACTACTGTTATTGTTGTTAAAATAGCTTGGGCTTTATGGGCCCCCTGAAAGTGTCTCAGGGATGTTCAGGGACCCTGGACCACACTTTGAGAACTGCTACTATAGAACATAGCCAATGAAAATGGCAACATAAAAAGAAGCAGTGTTTTGTACGCATTTTAATTTTTAGTTATTTCAATAAGAACTAAGTTTTTAAAAATGTGCCTCTCACCCTTCTCTCAAAGTTTATAAAAACATTAAAGTCAAACTATGGTTGATAAGAATGTTCAGATTTTTCCTTCAAAATCTGACCAATGTATTTTGAAATAGACTAGCAATACATGGAGTCAGTGATAGGTTTTTGGCAATAGATTTTTAAAATATATTTATTCAGCAGAGATGAACCTTTTAGTTGTAGTATATAGGAAGACTCAGATTTTTTACCCTTCCAATCTATAATAGTAAAGCTACTTTTATTAAACCATTATTTTTATTTGTATGTGTTGCTTGTTATATCATCTTTATACCACTCAATAACTAGAAAAGAGTAAATTGATTTCTATTATTCCTGCTGTGAAGTGTTTCATAATTTGCAGAGTGGCATTAGGTTCAGAATGAGTTAGTACAGAACAACAACACATTTTATTTTATTCTATTTTATTTTTTCTTCATTTAGGTAATAGCAATAATAGTTGTGAGCAGGCTTTAAGCCTCAGTATTGCTATAAGGATACCCTAACTATACAAGCTTTGCTTTCTAACAGTGTGATGGTATCTCCATTACTGTGTGATTTTGCTAGTTCTGGTAATTACGTGGTTTTTCTGTTTCCCTTTCCATGAAAGAACAACCCTAAACTTTCAACTATTTCAGCAGGAGAAATATATAATTTGCCCAACAGTGGTGTTAGAGTTAGGTTGAGGCTCATTTGGAGTGGCAGAGGTGATAAACAGAGTTTACTGTTTATTAGACATATCCAAAATCTCTTTAGATTTCAGTCAAGACATGTCATTTATCAGCAGTACTCTGGCTGGGCCCTGTGAAGAATCACCTTCATATCACAGCATCATATTTTTCATTGCCTATAAACAGATAGACTTTCCCAAGGATTTTCAAAACTGTCAACTAAGTAGCATAGGCTTTCAGGGTTATAAAGGAATTTTAAAGATCTTTTCCAACCCCCCAAACCTTGTTGAAGCTATTCACAGTATCTTAGATAAGTGGTTGTTCCAGCTTTGCTTGAACACTTCCAACGAAAGAAACCTCATTTTGATTCCTAAGGCAAGCTCTTGGATTTTAGACAGCTTCATTTATTGGAAAGCTCTTTGCCAATTGTCTTGAGACACGTTTCTCTGGAATTTCAATCTGTGGGATCTCTGGAGTCAATTGAACAATACCCATTTCCACACTATAGCATTTTAAAAGTTTGAAGACAATTCTTCTGTCTCACTTTTGTATCTGTAGGAGCCTTTTCTTCTCCAAGCTCTATTCTTTATCCGAAAATTTTGTCAGCCCCTTTCCTACCTTTATTCTCCCTCCTGTTGGCCTGCTCCAGTTTTCAGTGCCCATTTTAAAAGTATGATATCCAGAATGACAACCATTACTCCAGATGCCAAATGACCATTATAGAGGAGAGAGGGTCCATCTACTCCCTTTGCCATTATCAGCTAATGGAGCTGGAGAGCTCTATCTTCTTTGGCAATAGCATCATATGGACTCATAGTTGTGCTTACTATCAATGGAAAGTATATCTTAGTCATATCAAGTACCCTTAATCTCTATTTTCCTTACCTGCATTTGTATAATTAAACATAAACATTCAAAACTCAACCCATTAAGGTTTGAAGGGGATGTGTTCTTTCTTTTTTCTTTTCTTTCTTTCTTTCTTTTTTTTGGGGGGTGGGGGAATAACTTTTTATTTTGATATAATTTTAAACTTACAGAAAGATTTCAGAAATAGTTCAAAGGATTCCCATAAATCCTTTACCCACATTCATCCATTGTTCACATTTTACCCCATTTTCTGTATCATCTAATATAGATAGATTGATACAGATACAGGTATAAATTCAGTTATATTAATTTTTATACAGTAATATATTCACTTTTTTCTGAAAAATTTGAGAGTAAATTCCAGACCTCATGCCTCTTTAGTCTAAAGAGTTCAGTATTTACCAAAAACAAGGACATTTAATAGCTACAGTGTAGTTACAAAATTAAGAAATTTAACATTGATATAATGTTACTATCTAATCCACAATTCATATCCAAATTTCACCAATTATCCTTTATAGCCCTTTTTTTAATGGGTCCAGGATCCAATCCAGGATCATGCATTTCATTAAGCATCTGCCAAATTTATCCACCTTAGAAGAGGAAGTATTCTTATACTTCAGAAGTTATATAGTAGCTGTGGAGATTACCCAGTTCTTTGTCCATATGTCATTGATTCACAAATATTCAACTACCATCTACAAGCAAAAGAAAAATAAATAAATCTGTTACTCTTTGAGCATTCCCTTCCATCTAATCCAGTTTAGCATCTTGACTATAGGCATTTCAACGTGTATATTAGAAGGCAATAACTTTCTAAATCGTCTTCAGTCTCTCTCTACTCGAATTCATTTTTATAAGCTTTGAGTCCAGTGAGCCTTTCTTCTCTTCCTGCTGACATACCATGGCCCTTAGGTTGGTTTCTCTTCCTGCCCCCAGGCATACTATGAACATTCTTGTTCCATTTCTATACTCATAAGGTTTGCTTGCCAGTGTTGTTCCATCCTCCCTCCTCTTTAGTCATCCGACTCTATTTTAGTCCTCCCAATATTATCTTGTTCATGAATGCTTCCATTCATTCATATAACAAATGTATATTGATCACCTTCTATGCATCAGGTATTGTTCTAGGTGTGTGTGGGGGTACAGTAAAGAGCAAAACATACAAATATCTTTGCCTTATGAAGCTTGCATTCTAGTGGGGGGAGACAGTCAATAACTAAGCATAATAAAATTTACAGTAAGTTTGGTGGTGATAAGTCTAAGGAGAAAAAAGGAGGCAAGAGAGATAAGGAGTGAGGAGGGGAGATACGGTTTAAGCAGGGTGGTTAAGGAAGGCCACATGAATCATTCCTGCCTTTGAACTCTACTTTTTCTAAATTCTTTAGTCCTTAAAGTAGTTTATCTCAATTAAACAGTTGGGTCCTAATTATTTCATGATAGTCTGTTTTTTTAAAAGCAGCTGAGTAGAAAGTGTCTGGACTTTGGAATTAGACATAGGTTTGAAACAGGATTTAGCTGCTCACTGAATCTGGATAAATCACATAAGCACATTAAGTCTACAATTTTGTGATCTATAAAATGAGTCTGAGGACACCATATAGGTTTGTTAAGAGGATTAAATGAAATAGCAAATGTAAAGTGCCTAACATTGCTTGACACACGGAGGCCTTTAACCTCATAGTTATTAACCTTCATACTGTCTCCCCAAAGTGGAATGTTTCTTTGGTCTCACTCCTGTGGTCAGCACAGTGCTGGGCACAGCATAGGAATGAAAAGTTTCCTTTTGACCCTTACCTTCTAGCTAAAGTCTCCCAATTCTAATTTGAACTGATTCGTCTCCTTTCTGAAGGGACAATGTTGATTAATCCCATCATGACTCCTATGCCTGTTTACTTCCATCACCAGCAGAAGACAATACCTCCAAAGTAATCCATCATCACTTGGTTTCTTATCCCCATCTAGCTTCTCCTGAGGATACTGCTTTCCTTATAATCTTCTCCGAAGCTGGTGGTTTTTTCTCTTTCATCTTTCCTACCACTGTTCCACATTGCCACTTTCATACATTTCTTCTTTATTTTTCCTCAAAAGCTGTAGCTGTGTTGAAGCATGTGTTGCCATTATTTTCTGATAAATCAGTCATTCCCTCTTATTTGCTGAAGATTTTAGAATTTGGCTCACTTCTTCTTCTTTGTCACTATTCTCCAAATCTTTAACATCCATGTTGATCGATAATCTATTCCTAATCTTTCCATTCCTCAACCTCATATCCTCCATAGTTCTCCTCCTCCACACCATCTTAGCTAACAACTAACTGAATCATACTGTAAACCTTGTCATCAGCAATAACTGCCCACCGTCTGAAATCTCCAGGCTAAGCATCCATTCTCTGATGTCTACCATTTTTCCTGCATGTCAATTACAGTGATAAGTCCACTCCAACAACATGTAAATGCTCTGGACCACTACTCCATTGACCCTATATATTTTTCATTACTTATTACTCCCTCTTCCCTCCACCTCACTCAAGTCCTCATTTCTCTTCTTACCTATTTATATTCCATGCTCATCATAATATAATTCATCTTCAACATATACCTTCCACACTTTCTTCTCTCTCTCTCACTTCAACAAACTCACCCTGCTCTAATTAAACTCTGGATCTGCACCTGAGCAGCTGAAGTTGTCAGTGAACCCTGCTGACTGGTCCTGCTTTGAATTTATGACCACAGATCTCAAGTACTACATTTCCTTGGTAAATTTGCTCTTCTCAAACAACCAACATCTCCTCTTCTCTCATTCTTAATTGATGACTGGGCCAATATATCACTGAGAAAATAGAAGCAATTACATTAGAACTACTTCATCTTCTCATCCCAAGTCTACCCACCTATCTATGTCTCTATCTGTCTTGTCTTCCTTCCCTTCAGTAATAGTACTTGTACCTTTCTAAGGCTCCACCTATGCTGTGGACCCCAGCTCTCCTCACCAGCTTAAGTATTTTGCCCCTACAATTAGTCCCTCTTTCCCTCATTTCCAGATTTCTCCTCTGCCAGTTGACTCCCATCAGCATAAAAACATGTGGCAATATCACTCATCCTAAGGGGAAAAAAAGAGAGCTCTCTGGAGTCCATAGCCCCTCTAGCTACTATCTTATTTCTCTGCTCCACTCCTAGTAAAATGCCTCAAAAGAATTGTCTATACTGTTCTACTACCACACCCCAATTCACTCTTATTTTTCTTTACTATTTAATTTTTCAATATTTATACACAAGAGCATATATAATGTACATGTTTAAAGAGTAGAGTATCGGGGGAAGCGGGTGTGGCTCAGTGGATAGAGCCCCCGTTTACCATATGGGAGGCCCGGGTTCGCGTCCCGAGGCCTCCTTGTGAGGGCAGGCCGGCCTGAGC
>JAQZBX010035873.1:8095-24502 GCA_029593785.1 Cabassous unicinctus
AAAAAAAAAAAAAAAAAAAAGTCATTTAAAACAATGCAAACCAGCAGCTTCTGATTTTTGAACATTCTATACTCCCAATCCACCAACTACAAAGAGAATATCTGACTCCATTATATTGTACATATCTTAATGAACTTATTTTTGATATAGGATTGTTCTTACCAGAGATCAGGTTGAGAACAAGAATCTTTTCCTTCAGAGGCAAGGAAAAACTGTTTAAATATTAATTAAAAGAATCTATTCTCAATATTTGAACTGTAGAGAAGTACCTCACTTGAATGAGATTTGCTAAAGGAAAAAAATGTCCTCATTTCTCAACCTCAGGTAAAATTAGATTGCAATAAATCTAGTGTCCAGAATTTTTAACTGCTGATTGTTACTATAATTGAGCTTAGTCCACTATTTAGTTTGACCAGGACCATTTACCCTATTTTTATTATACCCCAAAATGCTGCAGATGAAAGTAAATGCAACAAAGTAACAACAAAATCATTTGTGTGTTGAGTTGCTTTATTGTGGATACCCACAGAAGGGATGATCTTGGCTATGACCAAGGTGTGTCTAACTAATGGTAACTCCTTTGTATTTGTTGGGAGCCAGATTTAAACCATGTACAGTGTGAATGAACTAGGAGTAACTGTAATTCACCACATTATAAGAAGTAAAATGTCAATCAAACTGCATCAATAATGTCGACTCTTCTTTTAATGACCCAATTCACTACTATGGCCTTAGTGTGTTGTCCTAAATTGCATTTTTAGACCTGAACCTATATTCTCTTCTTTTTATCACGTCTCATAAAACAAGTGCTCTACCCCCTAAAGAACTAAGAGTAATTTCTCTAGAAGCAGAATAGTCAAGAGCCAAAATTAGATTAAGTGGCTTCATTTTCCTCAGGTTAATGCTTGTAACCCAAGGTTTATTTTCCCCATGAATAAGGTGTGCTTTATTTGATAAAATGAATCAAAATCAGCTTATGGAAAAGTTAAAATTGTAGTTTATTTTAGGATATGTATCTTCACATAAAGCAATAGAAAACAATCCAATCTAGAAGTTTATATAATTGTAAACTAATAATATATATAAAGCTGATGTGACTGTTTTGGGTAATTTATTCACTACATCCAATTGTTTATGTAGGACATTCATTCTTAAGGCAGAATAATCTAATTTTACATGTAATGATGTGGTTCTTATATCCAAGTATCAAACTGGGTGTAGCCTTGAGCAGATTCCTTGTAAAAGAGGATATATCTGGGATGACATTTTCATTTATAGTCATAATGTATGTAATGTAAGAGACATACATTTAAGATAACATAATACTAATTTTAAGATACACAAATATGATTTTCAACAAGAGGTCAATGATAATACACATTCTATTTATGAAGTGAAACTACTCCCATAACAAACCAACAAACTCCAACATACTCCTATTATAGTTCCTAAAACAGTTTGAAATATCAAAGAATTACCTTCTTTGATTGGGTTACCTTTTAGACTCCAGTTTTTAAAGTTTAGTATAAAAGGTATCCTGAGTAGTTAAAATCAGTTGAATGTCAACTCACACTGCTACTCAGAAGGTTACCACTTAAGATATTCCTACCTCATCAACAAAATTATGTGCTGAGAGAAAATCAATATGTATTAAAATAATGCCCCAAGACATGTGCAAAAACACTCATCTGTCACTAGCAAGAATATCTTTAATGAAAAACACATTAATTTCAGAATTGAAGTCATCAATGTCAGTTACACACAAGAAAGTGCCACCCTACCTAGGTGGGTGGATATTTGTAAAGAAACCGACTGTTCAATGGGAACCTTGTTGATGTGGTACTCAAAGTAGGAAAGAGGGCTAGGAGAAAATGGGCCTGGGATGTCCCCCTTTCACTCAGACCAAGGCTTCCTGGCCCCTCAGGATTGTGCATGGTTTCCTTTACCTTGGTCAGTTTGGCTCCCTGCATCCTGGTGCCAATACCTTTAAGAACAAAAACAAACAAAAATCCAAAAGATAATCATGAGGCAGGTGACAGTGACTATAATTGCATAACTATCTTTTTGTGTGCCTATTATTTAGCTGTAGCTCTGGCAATAGTCAGATGTGTACAAGGATTACCTGCCTAATTTTTAAGACTTGAAGATTTTCTTCTTTCACTGTGGCAGGAGTCCATGCAAGATTTGTAAAAAATAATTCAAAATACTGTATTAAACATAATTTAGCAGAGTTTGTATAAAACGGAAGTAAATATACATTTACAAGTGGATAAAAAACAACAACATAGGGTGTCTTCATACAAAGTTCCCTGTCCTGTGCTCAGCGATTGTTTTTATTACAAATATAATCCTGAGCTGAAACTGGGCTTTGGGGGAGAGTCATCTTTGCTTATGAAGTATCCAAAAGATACTTACTATTTGTTTTTCTCTAGTGATATTCAACTGTCAGAGGCAGTTTTTAATGTGTGAGTTAGGAGACATTTAGAGTTTGGTGTGAAGCTCAAGTCTGGAGCACACTGCAGTGACTACCATGGCTGCAGCAGCATCCCCATTTCCTCCAGTCAGACCTGGAGCTCTTGGCTGACACTAGATAGGAGGGCTACAGAAGTGAGCCATTCCTTCAGGAGGAAACTCTATATAAAGTGTATACAGGAGCTGAAGTAGGCAACTTGATTGATCCAACAAGGAATCTCTTTCCCACACAGAATTTCTTATAAAGCTGAAGAAAATTAATTGCAGTTTTTGTGCATCAAATGATAGGCATTGCCTTTGTATTCTTTGCCCAGTTCTTCTACAACTTTGTTCTATATCATCTTCTAGAAAGTTAGTGCTTCCTAAAACAACAGCTTCTTTAAATTTAAATGTTTCTGCTAGTTTGGAATCATTTCCTGTAGAAATTTCAAATATTCCACAAAAAAGATAAAGATGGCCACCATAAGCAAATTCTCTGCCATATACTTCAATTTCTGAATGAAAAACTCCAATTCCAATGGATGAGGTATATTTGTTCATCCAGTACATGTAATACACTTAGAGCACCACTAACTGTTTAGCCCCCATTCTCCTCCTATGGCTGCCTCCTTGTTCTCACTCTGTTCTGTCCCTGGGGAGTCAGAGGCCACTCCCACTCCTGCAGGCATTTGGGGGGCCTCTGAGCTCAGCACTAATCTTAAGGTTGGAGCATTAATAGGCAAAGCCACTCTGCGGGCCACAGAATGTGCCCTCTGCACCAAGGAGCTGGGTGGGTGGCAGACACTCCAGCTCAGATGCCTCCCCTAGCCCTAAATCTTCACTTAATGCTAAAGCCAGACTTTCTATTATTAGAATAGAAAATTACACACCAATCTCTCTAATTAATATACATGCAAAAATTCTTATAAAAAGACTTGGAAATTGAATCCAAAGGCATATTAAAAGAACTATAGACCATGATGAAGTTGGTTTTATTTCTGGTATGGAAAAGTATTATAATAAAAGAAAATCAGTTAAGGTAATACACCACATTAACAAGTCAAAGGGGAAAAAAACTACATGATCATCTCAATTGATGCAAGCAAGTCATTTGACAAAAATCCAGCATCCTTACTTGATAAAACACTTTGAAAGATAGGAATAGATGGAAACATCCTTAACATGATAAAGTGCAATTATGAAAAACTCACAGCCAACATCGTACTCAATGGGGAAGGGTTGAAAGTTTTCCCTCTAAGACTCTGAACAAAACAAGGATGCCCAATATCACCACTGTAATTCAACATTGAACTAGAAGTTCTAGCTAGATCAATTAGGCATGCAAAAGATAAAAGGCATCCAAATTGGAAAAGAAGAAGTAAAATTTTCACTATTCACAGATGACATGATTCCATATTTAGAAAACTCAAAAATATCTACAACAAAACTAGAGCTAATAAATGATTTCATCAAAGTAGCAGGATACAAGATTAGCATGCAAAAATCAGGATTGTTTTTATAAACTAGTAATGAACAATCTGTTAAGGAACTCAAGAAAAAATCCATTTACAATAGCAACTAAAGTAAATATCTAGAAATTATTTTAACCTGTGATGTAAAAGACCTGTACTCAGAAAGATACAAAACAGTGCTAAAATAAATCAAAGAAAACCTAAACAAATGGAAGGACATTCTGTGTTCATGGATTAGAAGACTTAAACACTGTGAAGAAGTCAATTCTACTCAAATTGATTTACAGATTCAACACAATCCCAATCAAAATTCCAATAGCCTATTTTATAGAAATAAAAAGCTCAATTATCAAATTTATTTGGAAGGGAAAGGAGACCTAGCTAAAACATCCAAAAAAAAGAAGAACAATTTTGGAGGACTCAGGCTTCCTGATATTACGCATATTAAAAAGCTACAGTGATGAAAACACCATGGCATTGATATAAAGATAGACACATTGATCAATGGAATCAATTTAAACTTCATAAATAGACTCTCACTTCTGTGGTCATCTGATTTTTAACAATTCTGCTAAGTCTAAGTCTACTGGGGCAGACAGTCTCTCCAACAAAAGGTGTTGAGACAACTGGATATCTATAAATAATGCAATGAAAGAAGGCCCTTATCTTACTTTCTATACTCAAATTAGATCAAAGACCTAAACATAAAAGCCAAGACCATAAAACTCATGAAGATAATTTAGGAAAGCATCTTCAAGGTTTGGTGGAATGAGGTGGGTTCTTACACCTCAAAGGTAGAGCACAAACAAAGAAAACTAGATAAATGGGACCACCTCAAAATTAAATGCTTTTGCATGTCAAATGAGTTTCTCAAGAGGGCTATTCACTGGGAGAAAATATTTGAAATTACATATCCTATAAGGGTTTAATATTAATGATATATAAAGAGATTCTACAACTCAAGAATAAAAAGACAAATGACTCTATTAAAAAATGGGCAAAAAACTTGAACAGACATTTTTCCAAAGAGTAAATTCAAATGGTGAAAACACACATGAAAAAATATTCATCATCCCCAGCTGTTAGGGGAAATGAAAATTAAAGTGATGAGATATCATTTCACATCTATTAGAATGGCCACTGTTTAAAAAAAGAAAACACCCCATGACCACATTAACACACTCACACTCCATAGAGGCATGCCCAGGTGCAACCCCCACACACACATTACCCCACCATTGACAACCCGGGCTGGTGATCCAACACTACCACCACTGCAACCCCTCTGCAACTCAAAACATCACTCAAAACAAAGCCAACAAAAAATAACAATAATACAATAAAATAATTAAATAACACCAATAACAACAAAAAATTTTTAATTTTGCATTGTGCCTTTCATCACCATAAGATCACTTAACTTTCATTTATATTGACAGTTTCTTCTGTATGGTCCCCAAATGTCTTTTTTTTTCCACTTTATTTTCTAAAAAATCTTTAAGTTACAGAAATTCCCATAGAAAATACAGAGAATTCACATACATCCCACTCCTTGAATTCCCTTCCTGGTGAGTCCTGCTATATTCTCTCATACAGTTGTGAGAATCTCTGGAATACATGGGCAGTGCCTAGCAAAGGAGGGCAGACCACTGCACCAGGTCCTTGATATTGATGCTGTCCATAGAACCTTGTTCTTGTGAAACTGAAATCTGGCCTGGTAATATATATTGTCTAAGAGTTCATTCTTGAGGTCCTCCATGTTGCTCAAATATGGCCTATCTCTAAGCCAAACTCAGCATATAAATTCACTCCCCAAAATGGAACATAAATCCCAGGGGTGAGCCTTCCTGGCATTGAGGGATTAATACTCAGCACCAGCTAATGATGCATTTGGAGAAAGACCTAGACCAAAAGAGGGAAATAGTAAAGGCAAACGAGATTTTCTGGCTAAAAGATTTCAAAGTAAGTCAGGAGGTCATTCCAGAGGTTATGCATTAACACATCCAGGAGGATTTCACTGTCTGCCACAATAAACAGTACATCAAAAAGGAGTGCTCCTGTGAGATCTAGAGACATCTAGACACTACATGCAGGTCAGAAAACCACTGGAAATCAGTTCCCTATCAGTGGGCCTTACCTTGGAATATATGATAACCCATCTCCCCCAATGAATCAGTTAGACTCATTTAAAATTTTCCTACACATGGTTCTTCTACCCCATTTATTTGAACCTATAATTAGCACTATACCCATTAAATATATGTCCCAGAGACTTAAATCTTCCAGCTATTCATGTATAGGTTGAATTTTGAATCTCAGCAGAGTTTCAGCCAACACCTACTCTCCAGTTCATCAGACTTGCCCAGGACAATTATCAAATGGATGTTGATGGACAATGCCCAACCCAAGAAGCAGAGAGTATCTTCAACTGCAAACAAGACAGTTCCATCCATCTGCCCCATAGGACCTAATCCCCCTTTCTATTGAAAGAAGGGTCATCAAAATTCAAACATCCTCAGATTGAGGAATGAACAAACATAATGGGGGAATGCAACTATGGACTAAAGCAGACTTATTATTATTCTGCTACTGGAGGAATGGGTAATATTGTTATAAAGACAGTGGTAACCAGAGGTTCTGAGGGGAGGGAGAGGGAACAATAGGTATAACATACACGTTTGGGACATTGGAATTGTTCTGCATGATATTACAATGACAGGTACCAGCCTTTATACATTTTGTCAAAACCTATAAAATTATATGGTGCAAAGTATAAAACATAATATAAACTATGGACCACGATTAGCAGCAATACTTCAATATGTGTTCATCATTTGTAACAAATGTACCACACTAATGAAAGATGTAGTTAGTGGGGAGAAGTGTAGGGTGAGGGGTGAGGTATATGGGACTCTCCTATATTTTATTATTACTGTTATTTTTAATTGATAATGTTACATTTATGTAATCTAAAGGGCCTTAAAAATAAAGAAAATTTATTATAAAAAACCAAAAGTGTTGGAGAGTATGTGGTGAAATAGGAACACTTATTCACTATCGGTGGGAATGTAGAATGGTACATCCACTATGGAAGACTGTTTTGTGGTTCCTATGGAAGTTAAATATAGATCTTCTATGTGATCAGGAAATACCACTGGTACATTTATACTCAGAAGTCCTGAGAGGAGGAACACAAACAGACCTCTGCACTTTGATGTTCAAAGTGGCATTATTCATAATTGCCAATAGAAGGAAACAACTTAGATGTCCATCATCTGATAAATAGATAAACAAATTGTGGAGTATACATATGATGGAATATTATAAGTTGTGCAAAGAAATTAAGTTATGAAGCATATGACAACATGGTGAACCTTGAAGAAATTTTGTTGAGTAAAGCAAGCCAGACCCAAAAGGACAAATATTGCATGATTTCACTATTATGAACTAAATATAATGAGCAAATTCTTGGTGTTTATAGCTAGACTAGTAGTCTCCAGAAGATAGAATGAGGATAGAGCATAGAAAGCTGAGGCTTATTCTGTGCAGAGTTGGTAAAAAGATGGTTTGGAAATGTTTGGAAATAGATGGAAAGGTTGAAAGCACATTATGGTATTTGTAATTAGCAACACTATGTATGGGTATAATAGGGGTTCATACTGAAAGTCTAAGGTCTTGTATATCCGTAGAAGTAAAGCTGAAATTGAAATATGGGAATGTTAGCGTAGCAAAACCCTCTTGTGGAAAATTAATATGGCTGATAGAGCATTTATGTTTTTCTCTGAAACTGAACAAATGAATGTTATTGGTACAAGATGTTAATGATAGGGTGATATTTGGGCAAAAATACAACCAAAGTAAACTATGGATTGAAGGGTATAGTATTATATTAATATTTTTCCATCAATTGTAAAAAAAAGGAAGGAAGCTAAGTGAGAGAAACTAGGCACAAAATGTACCATATATTGTTTAATTCCTATTATACAAAATGTAAATTCAAATAAATTTATAGAGAATAATATAGAGTAGCAGTTTTGTATGGCAGGGAAAGGAGAGAGACATTGAGAAGTGACTTGGTAATGATTTAAGTGGTAAGAGTTTTTTTACTTTTTGAGTAATGAAAATTCTCTAATATGGATTGTGATTATGAATACACAACTCTGAGAGTATACCAAAAGCCATTGATTATACACTTTAGATGGATTGTATATTTTATGAATACATTTCAAAAAATTTTATTTTAAAGAAAGATTAGGGCCAGCACACAGATTTTAGTAAAATAGCAGTACCTGAAGTGTACACTTATGTGTCACTTGAAATTACAGAGATAGGATTGTAGTTCCATTGCTCAATTTCTAATGAGTCTGCAGAATGACTATGGGGATGGGACTAAAAGATGAAACAAGCAATCAACATAAAAAATTGGTTTGTGATATGTTTGCATGTGTGTGTGTGTATGTGTGTGTTTATTTGAGGAAGGGTAGTTATTGGAAGAGAAGAGTGTTCTTGCTTGTTTGAAGGGGACTTGCCAGGCTGGGGTCAATGTAACAGTGGTCTGTATTGTCAGGGTGAGGCTATGCATTTCTATTTCTCCTTGCAAGAGACATTATCTTGGTCATTATGGATCCTAAGATGCTCAGCTTGCTGCTCCTTCCCAGCTAAAAAGTTTCTTTGAGACTGCTCTTCCTCCTTCTGACTTGACCTACCCCAGAGCCACTCCCTCCCTATTTAACGCCTCCTTCTGTTTCTTCTAATTTCTAAAATTATGGTGCCTCAATGGGCCCTTGTATGTGAATTTCTGTATGCATGAGAATAAAGGAGGTAGAACATCTTTGCCATCTTTCTTCCAAAGATATTTTTTTCACTCTGACCTCCAGAACTTAAGGTTTTATAAATTAAATGCAGAAATTTTCTGAAAAAAAAAATTTCTTTTCTTTTCACTTTCCTTTCCTTAATTATACTCAGAGACTAATAAAAGAAAGGTAAGGAGAAAATGCAGCATGAAAGTTCATTAAAGTCTTTTAAGTACATTAAAGACTCACTGAAATTATATATATTCATAGCTATTAACAAGTTTAAAAATTGATCCTAAAAATAAGATTGTAACAATTGTATAAAGAAAACATTAATGAAAATATAGGAGGGTTTATGTAAATACGAATATATGATATTTCTGTGAATATGAAGGAGCAAAAAATTCACCATCATAAATCTATAACTTTGTCTTAGGCAATAAATCTCTATAATTACTTTCCCTCTATTATTGAGAATATTTTATGATGTATTATTGGACTACTCTAAATGGCTAAATATACTAAATATGAGGAAAAATCTTAAAGATATTGGAGTGTGACTATCTCTTTGATCTTTTAATTATTTTTAAGTACATTAAAGACATAAAACACATCAGATATACTCTCATGCTTGGTACTGTTCAGGGGTTAGTTCTTGTAAACCTGAATCAAATTTATTTGATTTTGAATCCCTGTACCATCATACCTTATCTCTCCTGCTGCTGCACTGCTGATTGAATGATCCTGGAGATGTCTAGACCACTCCAGCCACAGTCCTGGGCAGCATGAGGAATAGTGGGTAGAAAGGATAATTGCAAAATGTGGATTTCAAATTCTAGCTCAGCCAGATTTTTCTTGTGGTGACCACTTTCTCTTTTTAGATCCTTGAGATTCCATCCAATCCATAGAAATGACACTAAATTCTTATACTTTTTACTCATGGGTACCAATTTGCCTTTGATAGAAAGAAATGGTTCTTTTCAACTTTTCCGCAGGGTTTGGACCATCTTTCTGTAGAAGCCAAGGTTTCTTTTTATATATAAGTATTTTATTTATTTAAACATTGGGAAATTTCTGCTCTCTTTCAAAATGGTATATTCCCTATTCCATTGATTTCTACAAAGTTGTATTTCATATTCTCGATATAGTCCAGGTAATATTTGGAGATTCAGGTCAAGATTTGAATCTCAATTTCAAGCTATGTCTTTTCAAGATAATTAGAGCCAGAACACACCAACCCAGGAGCTATGAGCACCTCAGGCACTGCTAACCCCACAGAGAAACTCAGAACTCCAAGCTGTGCTGTGTCATTACCCATTCTCCTATCTGATCATTTCAGAGTATAGCACAGGGCAGATGAGAGTAGTGGGACTGCATGCCCATGTCTCTTGGTAAGTCTGCATCTTCTGGGATCTAAAATCTCATTTTGCCATCTGAAATTCCTGATCCTGCCTATCAATGTTAAAGAAATTTGCTTTCCTAAGGACAATCACCCCCTATTGTGTTTTGTCAGAACAGGTGAGCAGAATAAGATAGCTCTCTTTCCCAAAAGCATGGGAGGAGAAGTGGCCTGGTACCAACCAACTACTTCTGTTGATTGACAAATTAGGCTAGCTGGATTTCAGTCTTGAGCACAGCTGAGGTTTCAACATACCCAAGCCACAAAAAAACCAGCAGTATCTACCCCCTGCAGGAGTTGAAGTAAGAGTGATTGAAAAACCCTTTGAAAGACATAAATATACATATATCCAAGAAGGACAATGCACCCAAAAAAAAATTAATCTGAACAGATATACACTGAGACACCTACTATTCAGAATATCAAATGCCAGAGATAGAGAGAATTCTGATCCAAAATGGTGGAGTAGGGAGTAGCAGGCTGTATTCCTCCTCCAGAAATTGCAGGAAGATAGACAGGTTTACTTGACAAAAGGGAAGCCATGGCAGCATGGGGGCAGCTGCAGAAGGCAGCTAGAGATTGGGGAGTCAGTTGGATGGGGTAAAGAGAAACTGTGGGAGATAGAGCATGTATGCCAGCACACAGCTGGCTCAGAGGGATAGGGAAGTGAGGGGAGTGACTTGGCTGGAATCCAGCATTCAGCTGTCATTGAGAATGAAGAAAGCCCTCTGGGGCCAGGGGTGCATCCTGGTACTCAGCAGGCTCTTGAGGTCATGGAGCTTCAGGGCAAAACAGATTTTGGACCAGCACCCAGCCTGCTCAGAGAGAGAGATGAGTAGGGAGGAGGGGAGAGAGGGTGGGTGGACCAGAAAAAAAGAATAAAATGAAAGATACCAGCCAGTGCTGAAGTGACTCCAGGGAGAGAGGAGGTGGAAGCTAATCAAGCAGGCTGTCACACCCACCTGCCCTGAGAGAGAGAGGACCTGGGCCAGTTAGGAGGTGGGCTGAGAGGTGCCTAACAGCCCAGGATAGAGGGAAGCCAGGATAGGCAGTCAGCAAATCATCAGAAACCCAACTGGCTGGAGATAAAGGAAGGTAGGGAGAGGCAGCCCAGTAGCTGTCAGGTGCCTAGTCAACCCTGAAGAGAATGGGTCCAGAGAGAAATCCAGCAGGTTGTCAGGCATCCAGCTGGCTCCCTGGGGAAAGAAGAGTTGAGAGACAAGCAGCTCCATGACAAGGAACCTAGACTGAGATTTTTTAGGTTTTTTTATTTGCCATGTTATATTTTATATTTATTCTTTATTTTATTCTGTATACCCAGGTAACTTACCTGTGGAGGGTGGGCTGCAGTATGATTGATTGAGGAGCATTGGCAGCCTGAGACATTTGCTAGTGTCCTGAAAGGGAGGCCTGTTTTTTCTGTTCCCCCCCACCCCCAGGTTTCTTTCTATCCTTTTCCTTCTTTTTTCTCTTTTTTTCCTCCTTATTTTCTTCCTTTTATGTCTTTAATTTTTCCCTCTTCTGTTGCTTTTTCCTCATTCTACCTTCTCTTGTTTAGGCTTCATTTTTTCTTCTTCTCATCTTTCAGATCTTTTATTTTATTCTATTTTTCCCTCTTCCTCTTATTTACTTTATATTTTTTATTATCATTCCTTTTTATTTTTTATGATTTTTCACTCATTATTTGTTTTTTCCCTGGTTCTTTTATATTTCCTTTAATACATTTAAAAAATAATATTTTTCTTTTCTTCTTTCTTTACTTTTCTATGGACTTAATGTTTTGGGGGACTATGTGGAAAATTACAAGGATATAGAGTAATTGGAAACAAGTGTAAGAGAAGATCCTGAACATAAAACAAAACAAAATAAAACCCTAGAGTAGAAAGAGAAGCTAACCAATTGAATAAGCCCATCAAGATAAACCATGCCTTGACACCAGCAAAAAAATTATAAACCATACAAAGGAAACAGGAAGACTTGGCCCAGTCTAATGAAGAAAAAAATCCTAAAACTAAAAAGCAAGAGGAGACACAGAATCAAGGATTTCCAAACAAATGTCATGAATTAATTTAATGAAGTGAAGGAAGAGATAAAGGATATTAAGAAGAAACTACAGGAACATACAGAATAAATTGCAAACATACATAAAAGGATAATAGATTTGAAGGTGATGAAAGGCATAATGCAAGACATTAAAAATATGCTGGAAGCAAATAACAGAAGATTTGAACAGACAGGGGAATGAATTAGTGACATTGAAGCTAGAATACCCGAAATCACACAGATAGTAGAACTGATAGACAAAAAGTTAGAAAAAATTCAATTGAGACTCAGGAAATTGAATGACAACAAGAAACACACCAACATACACATTATAGGCATCCCATTATAGGAGATGAGAGGCAAAAGAGGGCAGAAGGAGTGATGGAGGAAATAATGGCTGAAAATTTTCAACTCTTTTGAGTGACATGGGTGTACACATCCAGAAAATGCAGCACACTCTAAACAGTATACAACCTAACAGGTCTACCCTGAGACAGATACTTGGCAAATCTTGAAATGCTCAAGACAAAGAGAATTCTGAAAGCAGCAAGTGAATAGAGATCCATCACATATAAGGGAAGCTTGATAAGATTAAGTGCTGATTTCTCATCTGAAACTATACAGGTGAGAAGGCAGTGGTATGACATAGTTAAGGTGCTAAAAACAAACAAACAAACAAACTTGAAGCCAAGAATTTTGTATCCAGGAAAACTGGCATTCAAAATTGAGGGAGTGTTCAAAATATTCACAGAAAAACAGAACTTAAGAGAGTTTATCAAAAATAGTACTGGCCTTCAAGATATACTGCAGGGATTTCAGCAGGTTGAAAGGGAAAAAAATCAGGAAGGAGAGAGAGGAGACTATGGAAAAGAAGATTATTACTAAAAATAGTTTAATGAACAAAAAGGGAAACAAAATCAAAATATTATGCATATAAATCTAAAGAAAAAATGGCTAATGTAAGGACTTCCTTGACAGTAATAACATTGAATGTTAATGGATTAAACTCTTCAGTCAAAAGACACAGATTGGCAGAATGGATAAGAAATAAAACTCATCTGTATGCTATCTACAAGAAGCTTACCTTAGACCCAAGGATGCAAAGAGATTGCAAGTGAAAGGTTGGAAAATGGTTTTACATGCAAAAAATAACCAAAAAAGGGTGGGAATAATTATACTAATATTGGACAAAATAGACTTTAAATGCAAAATATTGTAAGAGATGAAGCAGGATACTACATATTAATAAAAGGATTAATTTATTAAGAAGGAAAAACAATCATTAATATTTATGCACCTAACTAGTGTGAAAATCCATGAGGCAAACAATGGAAAAACTAAGGGGAGAAATAGATGCCTCTACAATTACAGTGGGGGAATGTAATACACTATTATTACCATTAGACAGAACATCTCAACAAAGGGTTAATAAAGAAACAGAGACCTTGAATAATACATTAGAGGAACTAGACCTAATAGACATAAACAGAACATTCCACACAAATCAAGCAGGATATACACTCTACTCATGCACACATGGCTCATTCTCCAGGATAGACCACATTCTAGGTCACAGAACAAGTTTCAATGATTTCAGACACTTTGAAATTATACAAAGTAATTTCTCTGACCACAGTGAATGAAGCTGGAAGTTAATAAGGGCAGTGAACAAGAATAGGCACAAAGATATGGAAGTTAAATAATACACTTTTAAACAATCAGGGATCAAAGAGGAAATTGCAAAAGAAATCAGTAACTACCACAAAATGAATGAAAAACTTATCAAAACCAATGGAAAACAACTGAAGCAAGGCTGAGAGGGAAATTTATAGCCACAAATGCTTACATTGATAAAGAAGACTTAGCAAAGATCGAAGACCTAACTGCACACCTGGAGGAACTAGAAAAAGAACAAATTAAACTAAAAGCAGGAAGAAAGAAGAAAATCACAAAGATTAGAGAAGAACTAAATGAAATTGAGAATTTCAAAAAAGCTAGAAAATTTTAACAAAATCAAAAGATGGTTCTTTGAGAAGTTTAATAAAATTGACCAACCCTTAGCTAGTCTAACAATAAAAAGAAGCAAATAAATAAAATGAAAAAATGAAAGAGGGGACACCACCACTGATTCCACAGAAATAAATTGTGTCATAAGAGGATATTTTTGAAAAATAGAATGTAAACAGTTGGATAACTTAGATGAAATGGACAATTTTCTAGAAACACATAAGCAACTTACATTGACAAAAGAAGAATTAGAAGAACTCAACAGACCAATGACAAGTAGCAAGATTGAATTAGTCATCCAAAACCTCCCAAGAAAATAAAGTCCAAGACCAGATGGCTTCATGGGTTAATTCTACCAAACATTCCAGAAAGAGTTAACATCAATCCTGCTTAAAATCTTTTAAAAAGTAGAAGTGGCTGGAACATTAGTGAACTCATTCTATGATGTCAACATTACCCTAATACCATAGCCACATAAAGAGTTCATAAGAAAAGAAAACTAGAGGCCAATCGCAATAATTAACTTAGATGCTAAAATCATCAACTAAATACTTGGTAATTGTATTCAACAAAACAAATTATAAACCATGACCAAGTGAGTTTTAACCCTGGTGTGCAAGGATGGTTCAACCTAAGAAAATCAATTAATGTAATATACTACATTAACAGATTGAAAGAAAAAAAATCACATGATCATCTTTATCGATGTAGAGCAAGCATTTGACAAAATACATTATCCTTTCTTGATAAAAACACTTCAAAAGATAGGAATAGAAGGAAACTTCCTCAACATGATAAAGGATACATTTGAAAATCCCTCAGCTAACATCATACTCAATGGTGAAATGCTAGAGACTTTCCATCTAAGATCATGAACAATACAAGGATGCCCACAGTCACTGCTCTGATTTAACATTGTGTTAGAAGTACATGCTCCAATACTTATGCAAAAAGATATATAAAAGGCATCCAAATTGGAAAGGAAGAAGAATATTTTCATTATTTACAGATGACATGATCCTATAAAAAGAAAGCCCCCAAAAAGCTATAACAAAGCTTCTAGAGCTGATAAATGAGTTTAGTAAAGTGGCAGGATAAATATCGATATGCAAAAATCAGTAGCATTTCTGTACCCTAAACATGAGCAATATGAGGGAGAAATTTAAAAAATTCCATTTACAATTGCAACTTAATAAATCAAATATCTAGGAATAAACTTAACTAAATTTGTAAAAAAAACTTGTACACAGAAAACTACACAACATTATTAAAGGAAATCAAAGAAGACCTAAATAAATGGAAGAATATTCCATGTTCGTGGATTGGTCGTTAGGATGTCCATTTTACCCAAATTGATTTATTTCTTAATGAAAAGCAATAAAAATTACAACAGTATTTTTTTACTGAACTAGAAAAGCCAATTATGAAATTTATTTGGAAGGGCAAGGGGCCCCAAAAAGCCAAAAATCTACTGAAAAAGGAAATCAAAATCGGAGGAATCACACTACCTCACTTTAACGCATACTACAAAGCTACAGTGATCAAAACTGCATGGTATTGGCACAATGATAGGCATACTGACCAATGGAGCTGAATTGAGAGTTCTGAAATAAATCCTCACCTATATGGTCAACTGATCTTCGACAAGGCCACCAGGCACACTCATCTGGGAAAAAATGGTGCTTTCAACAAATGGAGCTGAAAGAACTGGATATCCATAAAAAAAGAATGAGAGAAGATCACCATCTCATTCCCTATACCAAAATTAACTCAAGATGGGTCAAAGACCTATACATAAGAGACAAAACCCTAAAGCTTCTAGGAGATAATATATGGAAGCGTCTATGAGTTCCTATAGTAGGAAATGGTTTCATAAACTCTATACCCAAAGCACAGGCAATGAAAGTAAGGAGAGATAAATGGAACCTCCTCTGTTGGGGGCGATGTTGTATGAATATAACTATCATGGCCGTCTCTCCCTTCTCCTTCTTTGTCTTCTCCTTCTCCTTCTCCCTAAGTTCGCGCCACAAAGTTCCCGTGTGTGGGAATAGTCACCACGCCTAGCAATTCAAATTATCCAATCATGTATCAACACCTAAGCCTTAGTGCACTTCCCCCTTCCCTGCTTATAAAAGAGTTGATTGTAACCCGCGTGGGTGTATAAGGAAGAAGCTGCAGAGAAGCCATGTTAGCAGAATAAAGTGCACAGTTATCCCTTTACCCGTGTCTATGTCTCATTCCT
>JAQZBX010035874.1:0-24400 GCA_029593785.1 Cabassous unicinctus
AAACCCTTGGTCTACATTCTGATGAACAGAGATGTTAAAGGTCTTTTGGGGAAAATCATTCAAAATATAGGCATGATTTCTGACATTTCTTCTTTAGGGACTAGCAGCCCAACAAAACTAAATTTTTGCATGTGGGAAAAGATAATAGTGTTTAGGTGTAAAGTGGGATATGTGAGTAAGGACAACATCTAACATAATGGTGAAAACTTATTGTTAAAAGTTCCCTGAGTTTAAAGGAACTAAAGGAAACTGAAATCAAAATTTTGCATAGATTCATAAATTCTGGTACTTGAATAAATTCATACATTCCTAGATTTTATGAGAATTCCAGAGGGTTATACATTCCCCAAATCCTTCCTCATTATGGTCGATCATGTAACATTTAAGAATTCAGCCTGAGTTTTAAACAGAGGATTATTTCTCATCTCATAATATTTTGTGTTGATGCTCCACTGCCTCATATCCCACTTCAATGTATTCTGTCTTCTCATTATTTTTATTTCATGGATAACAGGATACCATGGTTTTTGCTTGCAAGGTTGTCTGTTTTGTTTTCCCATTAACCTTCCATAGCTTGATATTGAACCAGAGATATTCAACAAAGGACTATCAAACTGGACCTCAGTTATCATTGCTCTTCATGTTATATGCCAATGCCCTTTCCCACCAGACAATATTTTCTTTAATCTATAAAGATAATTTTAATTTTAATATACCCATAAGGAATAAGGGCCAGATTATTGTTTCCCAACATTAAAAAATCTTCAGCTTGTTCTATCTCCCATGGATTCATGGTCTCCTTCTCTATCTGTAAGTACCCTGAGATTGCTTAAATTAAAAAAAAATACAAATAACCATTTACACTGAGCATGCTCATTCAAAATTATGACTAATAAACACCCAAATATTCAGTATCTATATTATATTTTTTACCAACTGTTATGGACAGATGTCTCTAAAACAAGGGATAAATCAATGACTTACAACTATATGAATAATATTTACAAAAATAGATTTGTCATAGAATATTCTGGGAAAAATTGTTGACTAAATTATAAAGGGCAGTTTTTCCACTCTTTAAAAAATGAAGGGTGTAAACATTTTGAGCTGCAGGTTAAACTTTACATTCTAAAATACTAAAACATGAAATTAATACAACTTATGCCATAAAATAAGGGGAAAGGATAGGGAAGAAAACAACAATATTACTTTTATGTACAAAATTTTCCTAGTGGATCACAGAAGTTTATAGTCAGTGGTGTCACTCCCATTTCCAACCCTTGATTCCTGGACCTGTGAATCCTGGCTTCGGGAGAAACCTCACTGTAGATTGGGTGCTGATATAGTGCAAACACATTTCCCTGGAAAACATCGCCCCAGTCCTGCAAGGTATTGATACCTAGTTGGCACCAAAATTGAGTCTTTAAAAGACCATTTTGCTGATCTATCAATCCAACTGCTTCAGGATGATGGGGAACATGGTATAACCAGTGAATTCCATGAGCAAGTGCCCATTCCTGCCCATCATTTGCAGTGAAATGAGTTTCTTGATCAGAAACAATGCTGACTGGATTACAATGGCAGTGGATAAGACATTCAGTAAGTCCACAGTTGGTAGTTTTGGATGAAACATAAAGGGAAGGCAAACCTGTAACTAGAGTATATGTGTATTCCCATTGGAACAAATTCCTGCACCTTAAATGGTGGAAGTGGTCTAATGTAATCAACTTGCAATCTGCCAGCATTAGAGGCCCACACTCAGCACATGATATGACACCATTCCCATAGATGGAGATGCTGACTACCTCAGGGAATGGTGTCGTATCGTGTGCTGAGTGTAGGTCTCTAATGCTGGTAGATTGGGCACTCAGCTATGGCTTAGTGAAGGGAAGTCCATGTTGCTGAGACCATGTACAGCCTCCATTCCTACCACCATCACCATTTTGTTCATAAACCCATTGGGAAATGACAGGTATGGCAGGGGATAGAGTTTGAGTGCTAGCCAGAGTGTGGGTCATCTTACTCACTTGATTGTTAAAATCTTCCTCTGCTGAAGTCACCCTATGGTGAGCATTCATGTGAGACACAAATATTTTCATGGTTTATTGTCATTCAGAATGGTCTATTCATATGACTCTTCCCCAGACCTCTTGAACAACAATATTTCAACCACATTTCTTCCAAGTCCCTGACCATCCAGCCAAACTATTGGCAACATCCCATGAATCAGTATACTATTGCATGCCTGGCCATTTCTCCTTCCATGGAAAATGAACTACCAGGTTTGCTGCTCAAATTTCTGCCCACTGGGAGGATTTTCCCTCACCACTATCCTTCTGGGACATCTCAGAAAGGTGCTGAGTTTTGCAGCTATCAACTTTTGGTGGTATCTGCATACTGTGCAGAACCATGTGTAAACCAGGCCTGAGTCTTCTCTTCCTCAGTCCACTGATTGTAAGAAACTCCCCAAGAGACCATAGCTGCGGGCTGGGAAAGTGAAGGTTTTGTGACAGGAGTGTTGCCCATAGCCATTTGGGCCACTTCCTCATGTACCATACTTGTGCTTTTAGGATCCACATGAACCCCATCTCATATATACCACTTTCATGCTGTGCATGCCCAAATTTATGGGCTCATGGTAGGCAATTCAGGTCTCACAGTAACTTGGTGGCCCATGTTTAAGTGTTCAGTCTCTACTAAGGACAAGTTGCAGACCAAAAGCTGTTTCTCAAAAGGAGAGTAGTTACTTATAGAGGGTGGTTTTGTTCTTATATCATAAGGGTCTGCACTGTTATTCTTTTATAGTGGCCTTCCAAAGACTCCAGAGAGCAACTCTAATTGTCAATGACACATCCTTCACCATTGGATCTCCTAGAGCATATGTTAAAGTGTCAGTGCAGCTTGCACAGCTGGTGGAAGACCTGTCACAGAGCCTCTTCTTGTTCTGGTTCTCACATAAAACTGACAGCTTTCTTGGTCATTTGGTAAATGGGTCTGAGTAGCACACCCAAGTGAGGAATATGGTGTCTCTGAAATCTGAAGAAATCAACTGAATGTTGCGCCATTTTTTTTATCACAAGAGGGGCAATAGTTTATCCTTTACTTTAGAAGGGATCTCTTGGCATTCCCTATACAACTGGACGCCTAGAAATCTCACGGAGTTGGAAGTTCCCTGTATTTTTGTTGGATTTATCTCACATCCTTTCTCATGCAAATGCTTTACCATTAAGTCTCAAGTAGTTGCTCCTTCTTGCTCACTAGGTCCAATCAGCATAATTTCATCAATATAATATACCAGTGTGATGTCTTGTGGAAGGGAAACTTGATCAACCTCCCTGCAAAGAATATTATGACATAGGGCTGCAGAGTTGATATACCATTGTGGCAGGAGAGTGAAGATGTAATGCTGGCCTTGCCAGCTGAAAACAATATGTTTCTGGTGGTCTTTACTAATGGCAGTTGAAAAAAAAAAAAGGCATTTTCTGGATCAATATCTTTATACCAGGTACCAGGGGATGTCTTGATTTACTCAAACAATGATAATACATATGTAAGAGCATCTGGAATTGGAGTCACCCCTTGGTTAACTTAATGATCTTTGGTCAACCTCCAAAATCCATCTGCTTTCTACACAGGCCAAATAAAAGAGATGAATAAGGATGTGTTGGGAATAACCAGCCGGATCCTTCAAATCCTTGATTGTGTCACTTATCTCTGCAGTCTCCCAAGAATTTGCTTTTTATATGCCATTTTGCTAGGTAAGGGCAGTTCTAGTGGCTTGCACTTGGTCTTTCCTACCATAATAGCCCTCACTCCACAAGTCAAGGATCCAATATGGGGATTCTGCCAGTAACTGAGTATGTGCATTCCAGATCCATGGAGAAAAGATTAACTTTATTACTGATGAAGTATAAAGTGAAGGGGCAAGTGGTGGCCTGTGGTCAGTAGGCACCACTTGTGAAATAGCCAAAAAATTATTACACATTTGGGAAAAAACTGTGAGGAAATGCCTGGGTCTATAAGGCAGACAAACAAACCAATATTACTATAAAGAGATATGAATATTAAAAAATACAAGTTGTATTAAATTATTAGGTCTGGTCTAACAAAGTATGACAAAATGGATGATTTTAAACAATGGAAACATTCTCATAGTTCTAGAGGTAGAAGTCTGAAATGAAGTTGCTGTCAGTGTCATGCTCTCCCTGAAGGTTCTAGAAGAGAATCCTTCCTTGCCTTTTCCTACCTTCAGGGAGTCAACTGCAGTCTTTATTTACCTTGGCTTGTGGAAGCACAACTCAAATGTTTGCCTGTCTCTTCACATAGCAGCCTTCCTTCTATGCCTGTATTTGTGTCCTATCTTTTTAAAATAAGGACATCGTTCATATTGGATTTTTTCCCAAGCTAATACATTATGACCTCATCTTAACTTGATTGAATGTGCAAAGACCCTGTTTCCAAACATGGCCACGTACATGGGTGCTGCTGTTAAGATATCAATATATCTTTTGGGGATGACACTTCAACCCATAGTATTTCATTACTCCTCAAAGTTTCTTTTATACTTCAGGTGCACACAAAAACAGCACTTATCAGGTAATGCTCTCTTCCTTTTAGGGGAGAAATAATAGGTCAAGAAGCAATTTTTGGCATGAGACTTCCATGAAAAAGGCAGATTGGAGAGTCACAGGACTGACTTCTCTTCTAGGAAAATATAGAGGACAGGAAGAAACTGTCTGGAAAAGTGTTTTGGGGCTTACAACAAAGGGAAAGCTGGACACTACCCAGAAGACAGATGAACATATAAAAGGAGTATTGGCAGGGAAAATCTGTGAGTAAGGCTGCAGTTGCTGTTGCTGGTGCCCATTCCCACACACTTGGAGCAGACAGCAGTGGATCTTCTTGACCCTGGCTAGTGGCTAAAGACTGAAGAAGACAGAGGAGTTTATTCCCCCAGGAAAGTTGTAGGAAGTGACTCAGCCTCTGGCTGATTTGGCATTTGGCCATTGAACTTGGTCTGCTCTTTGAAGAGTTCAAGCATATCAATGGTTGTGCCCTTCCACACTGGGTGGGAGTGCAACATAGTTCTCCCTGGCAGCTGGCAAGGAATGAAAGAGAACCTACCCTCTCAAATACCTTCCTTATTGACCTGGATTGGTTGCTGAGTGGAAAATTAATTCATTACCGGGAAAATGGAGGGTGTGATCAGTGGAAGGTTTCTGAGCAAGTTTGATTTGTGAGGTTTGGCTTTGAATAGCCCATCATGAGTGAAAATATCTGGAATATTGATTCTGCACTGCCCTTCCAAGTGGGGTTCCAGTGAACACATTATCTTCTGGATCTTAGAGAGTTCTGCTTAAGAGGACCATCTGTTCTAAGACCAGGAAAGTACACACAGAAAGGAAAAAATAAATAAATACAAGAAGCTTTTGAGTACCTTTATTGCAATCTCCTCAAGCCCTCTGGAAACTGGTCTGCACCACATTATTAGGTCCCTTGCCCTAGTTTGAGCAGTTAAACAGGGGCAATCCTAAAGACATAGAAAAAAATTGAACCAAGAATCAAAGAACAACAGTAACATGCAACAGTATGTTACTTTTCCTAAGAAAAGAAAGAGAAATTGACCATCAGAGTAAGCTCACCATTTTAATCAGATTGCTAGACATCAAAAAAATATTATAAGCCATGCTAATAAAAAGGAAGATACAGTGCAGCTAAGGAACAAATCAAAACTCCTGAAGAGATGCAGGATTTGAAACAACTGATTAATGATGTTCATAGAATTCTCCTAAATCAAATAAAGCAGTTCAAGAACAACATGACTAAATAGCTAAAAGACATTTAAAGGACACAAGGTTAACCCAAAGAATAATTTAAAGATTGACTAGAAGAATAAGAACACTTATGAAAATGGAAGACACAATAAGTGAGATTAAAAATATGCTAGAGGCATAAAAAAGCAGATTTAAAATTATGAGAATGAATCAACTACATAGAAGACAGACACCCAAAATATAAATTAGAGACGAACAGAGAGAGAAAAGAATGGGAAAAATTGAGCAAGGGCTCAGGGAGTTGGATGATATCATGAAGCACACCAACATGTGTCATGAAAGCTCCAGAAGGAGATGAGATAGGAAAACAGACAGAAAGAGTAACTGAAGAAATAATGGCCAGAAATTTCTTATGAAAGACAAGAATATACAGGTCCAAGAAGTACAGCAGATTCCAATCAGAATATATCCTAATAGACCCACACCAAGACACATATTATTATGAATTTCAGATATCAAAGATAAAGAGAAAATTTTTAAGGCAGTAAGGGACAAGTGAAAATCACATACAAAGGATGCCCAGTAAGACTTTGCTTAATGGTTTCTCAAAAGGAACCATAGAGGCAGAAAGACAGAGGTATGATAGGATTAAGATATTGCAAAAGAAAAAAATTGCAGCCAAGAATTCTTTATCCAGCAAAATTTTGCTTTAAATATGAAGGAGAGTTTGAAATATTCACAAATAAAAAAAGCTAAAGGATTGTGTAGCAGTTTGATGTTGTTTATGAATTCCAAAAATAGATATTGGATTATATTTATAAACTGATCTGGTCCCTTAGGGCATATTAGATTATATTGGATTCAGAGCTTTCACTTTTACTTGATTAAATAATGATTGAGGCTTTAATTGGCCACATCAGTAGGACATTGAGTCCCCACCCTCTGGGTGGGTGGGGACTCACAGAGAAACCACACTGCAGAGAAGGAAGCTTAGAGTTTTTGAGCTGGAGCCCCTTGAAGTAAGCACACAGAGGAGCTTGTTCATGAGGAAAGAGAGAGGGCCCTGGGAAAAAAAGCCATTTACTTGACAGTTCATAACTGGCCATGTGGAGAGAAAAAGCAGCTGAACCTGGAGAGAATTGGGCCCCAGGGAGAGAGACAAAGACTAGAGAGCATGACCATGAAGCTTTAAGAGTAAGAGGAAGGCTGAACGTCAGCAGCCATCTTGCTCCAACATGTGGCAACAGACTTTGGTGAGGGAAGTAATTTATGCTTTATATCTTGGTAACTGTAAGCTTCTACCCCAAATAAATACCCTTTATAAAAACCAACAGATTTCTGGTATTTTGTACCAGCAACCCCTTTGGTGACTAATACAGATTGTATACAATAATCTGACTCTGCAGGAAACACTAAAGGGAGTTCTGCAGCCAGAAACGAAGGACAGGCAAGAGAAGCTTGGAAAATCACATAGACATGAAGACTTTCTGAAAAAGGAAAAAATGGGTATAAAAACAGACCAAAACAAGATATGACATATGAAAGTCAAAGGATAAAATTGTTGAAATAAGTAATGATTCTACAGTATTAACATTGAAAGTTAATGGGTTAAACTCTAAAATCAAAAGATAATGGCTGAAAGAATGGCAAAACACCATGTGTCATCAATATGCTGTCTGAAAGAGACTCATCTTAGATTCAAGGGTACAAATAGGCAGAACTTGAAAGGTGTGAAAAAGATATTTCACACAAAATGTAACCAATAAAAACAAGGGATAGCTATTTTAATATTGGACAAAATGACTTTAAATGCAAAAAAGTTATAAGAGATGGAGAAGGCCATTATATACAAACAAAAAGGAAAATCCACCAGGAAGGAGGAACAGTCATAAATATCTATGCACCTAACAATGTTGCCTGAACATACATAAGGCAAATGTTGGTAAACCCAAAAGGAGAAATAGATGTCACTACAATAATAATTGGGACTTCAGCATTCATCTCATGTCAATAGATACAACAACTAGACAGAAAATCAACAAGGAAACACAAAACTTAATGTGATAAATGAGCTAGACCTAACATACTTACACAGAACATTGCACTCCAAACAAGCAGATTATACATTATTCTCAATTGCCCATGGACCTTTCTCAAGAATAGAACACATTTTCAGGCACAAAACAGGTCACAATAAATATAAAAATATTGACAGTAAAGAAATCACATCGTCTGACCATAATGGAATGAAGCTGGAAATTAGTAATAGGTTGGAAAGGGGAAAATTCACAAATATATGGAGGCTAAACAATAAACTAAATGATAAGTGGTTCAAAAGAAGCAATTCTAAGATAAATTAATAAATATCTCCATATGAATGAAAATGAATTCAAGTTTTATCAAAACCTGTGGAATAGAGCAACAGCACTGCGGAGATGGAAATTTATAGCCTTGAGCACGCATATTTAAAAAAGAGGAAAAAGCAAAAATAACAGACCTATCTGAACAGCTTGAGTAACTAGAAAATGAATGATTCCAAAAGCAAGTAGAAAGATAGAAATAATAAAGATTAGAGGAGAAAGCAATGAAATAGAGAACAAAAAAAACTATAAACAACATCAACAAATCCAAAGTCTGTTCTTTTTTTGAGAAGATAAAGAAAATTGACAAACCCTTAGCTAAGCTAAGAAAAAAAGAGAGAGAGATGCAAATAAATAAAATCTAGAATGAAAGTGGGGACATTATGACTGATACCACAGAAATATAAAGTGCCATAAGAGAATATTATGAAAGACTGTATGCCAACAAATTACACAGTTTAGATGAAATGGAAAAAATTCCAAGAAACACACAAAAAATCTACATTGACTCAACAAGAAATTCAAGAACTCAACCAACCAATTACAAGTAAAGAGATTGAATCAGACATCAAAAATCTTCCAACAGGCAAGACGGCCTCGATTTAAGTGGGCAGTCACCATCTCTCTTGCAAAAAACAGCTGAGTGAGGACAAAATACTGCCCGAGTGAGCTGTTTTAGGAACCCACAAAACAGGAGGCTTCAGGGTATCAATCCAGAGAGAGCTAGACAAAGAGGTAAATTGCTCAAGGTAAAATCCTGATCTTCTTGCCCCTGAGGCTGGAAACTGTGGGATGGCTAGCTCCACTCTCAAGGCAAAGCTGCTGCAAGCCCCAGCCCCAACTTGTGCCAGCCATCCAGCAAGAGGGAGCTTCAAGAGTGGGAGTGTTTTGGTATGGGTGGAGAAGGGTTTCCTTTCTGTGGGTTTGGTTGCCTGGATCCCCTTTGAGCTTTGAGAAACATACTAGCTGGCTTGAGGTGGCACTAGGAAGAGAGGAGAGGTGAATCTGCTAAGGAAGCCTGATTTACCTAACTGCCCTGGGATAAAGAAATTTGGCCTGGAAGAGGGTGGAGTCAGGCAATTGACTAGTCCCATGCTAAAAACTATTAAAATTTCAACTCACCTAAGGGAGACAAGCAGTAGGAAATACTTAATAAACATCCACAAGCCTATTTAGGGCCCCCTGGGAGGACAGGGTGGTCTGGAAGAGGCTTGAGAGTCATTTTTCTTCAGTGAGTTCAGTCACTAGGGTCCCATTTGAATTTCAAAAGGGGACTCAACCTGACCAGGAAAGGCGAGGGGGAATCCCTTCACACAGGCTATTGTGTCCTGCTGCCCTGGGAAAGAAAGCATAAGAATAGAAAGGGGCCAGGGACAGACTCCTAATCAGCAGGACTTATCCAATTGCAAAGAATCAAACCTGCCATAGGGTAAATGACTGGATAGCTTTCTGAAGAGAAAACTGACTCAACTAGAAAGTCTAGCTCAGTGGAGGAGTTTCCGTCTAGAAAATATGAAGTCCTTAGTTCGATTCCTGGCTCCTCTTAGAGTAATGCTCCACCAGGGTATGAAACAACCAGCTGATACTTTAGGACAGGGAGAATATAGGCATTATTTTGTATTAGCTTCTCTTGGGTCTCTTGTTTTTCCTTAAAAAAAGATTACATTCTTTAAAAATTTAACTGAGTTTACTCACTAAAACCTGCTTCAAAACCTGCAGAGGGAAGGCTGCAGGGTAACAGATTGCTGAACACTGGCAGCCTGAGAAGCTCTCCAGGGACCTAAGAGGGAAGTCTATTCTTCCTTAGCTTTTGTTTGACTGCTTATGTGTTTGTTTATTTTTATTTTCTTGATTTTTGTTCCTCTTTCTCTGCCCCCTCCCCCTTTTTCTTTAATTAGGTGCTGCAGGCTTGTTTCTTGTTTGCTGTGTTTCCTCTTCCTTGATTTCCCCTTTTCTGTGCACACTGATTTTGTCTACCAATGCTATCTGTCTTTTCATTCCTTTATCTTTTTATCATTTGTTTTCTGGTGTTCTTAATTTCCACCTTTCTTTGTTTGGTCCTCAATTTTTCAGCTTGTCGCTTCTATCTCGTCTCATCTCATCTATTCTGTTTTATTTCTTTATTATTTTTTCTTATTATACTTTCTTTTCTCTTTCCCTCTCTCCTAAACATCCTGGTATTTTAATTCATTCTATATATTTATCTCTATTTGGTTTCCCATTTCGTTGCAGGTACTCAACTTTTTTATTCCTATTACTCTACACAGATTACATGGGTTAATTATTCATTTTCCTAGGTCTTATATGGTTCCTCTTCTAACTTACTATTATTATTATTATCATTTTTCTTTTCTTACATCTTTCACTTTCTCTGTCCCTAATCTTTTTCCTTCAAGGGAACATAGAAAACAGCCAGAAAATAGAACAAGAAGAACAAAGTGTCAAAGAGAAAACAAGAAACACACAAAAACAGCAATTAAATAAAACACTAGAGTAAAGAGAGAAGCTAATCAACTGAATAAACCCATCAAGATAAAAAGATGACCAGACAGAAAAAAAAATTACAAACCATACTAAGAAACAGGAAGACATGGCCCAGTCAAAACTAAAAACCAGGAAGAGATGCAGAACATTGAAACTTTAAACAAAGCTGTCCAAACAAATATCAAGATCCAACTTAATGAAGTGAAGGAAGAGATTAAGGATATTAAGAAGACACTGGAAAAATATACTGAAGAAATTGTAAACATACCAAAAAAGATAATGGATATGATGGTGATGAGTGGGGCCCAATCCAAGAAATCAAAAAGATGCTGGAAGCACATAATAGCAGATTTGAAAAGGCAGCAGAAAAATTAGTTATGTGGATGATAGTACTTTTGAAATCAAATAGATAGTAGAACAGACAGATGAAAAATCCAGCAGGGACTTAGGGATTAGAATGACAAGCCAAAACATACAAACATATGCATTATAGGCATCCCAGAGGGAGAAAAGAAGAGATGTTGGAAGAAATAATGACTAAAACAATTCCTACAACCTATTGAGTGAGATGGATGTACATGTCCAGGAAGTACAGCACACCCCAAACATTAAAAATCCTAACAGGCCTACTCCAAGACATATACTTGTCAAACTGTCCAATGCTCAAGACAGAGAGAAAATACTGAAAGGAGCAAGAGAAAAGAGAACCATCACATACAATGGAAGCTCAGTAATATTAAGTGCTGATTTCTCATCTGAAACCAAGAAGGCAAGAAAATGGTGGTATAACATAATAAAAGTATGAAAAGAAAAAAAAAAAACTTTCATTCAAGAATTCTCTATCCAGAAAAGCTGGCATTCAAAAATAATGGAGTTCAAAATATTCACAAATAAACAGAAATTAAGAGAGTATGCCAATAAGAAACCTGCCCTTCAAGAAATACTTAAGTGAGTTTTGCAGATTGAAAGGAAAAAACAGGAGAGAGAATTGGAGGAGATTGCAAGAACAATAAAAAAGAGAAAAAGAAAATAAAAACAACATATGACATAGATAAAACCATAGTAAATAGGGCTAATGTAAGTAATTGCTGGAGAGTAATAACACTGAATATTACTGGATTAAACTCATCAGTCAAGAGACACAGATTGGCAGCATGAATAAGGAAATATGACCCCTCTATATGCTGTCTAAAAGAAGCCCACCTTAAACTCTGGGATTCAAGGAAGCTGAAAGCAAAAGTCTGGAAAACAATCATACAAGCAAACAATAATAAAAAAAAAGGGCAGGAGTAGCTGTACAAATATTGGAAAAAGTAGACTTTAAATGATAAACTATTGTAAGAGACAAAAACGGACAGGGTATATTAGTAAAAAAGGGTAATTTTCAAGAAGAAAGATTAATCATAGACATCTATTCCCTTAACCAGGGTGCCTCAAAATATATGAGTCAAACACTGGAAAAACTAAGAGGAGACAGAGATGCTTCTACAATTACACTGGGGGACTTTAATACACCATTTACACCATTAGACAGAATATCTCAACAGAGAATCAATAAAGAAACAAAGACCTTGAGTAATACATTATAGAATCTGTACCTAATAGACATATGCAGAACATTACAGCCAAATATGAGATATTCATTCTTCTCGAGTGCACATGGATCATTCTCTAAGATAGACCACATGATAGGCCACAGAAAATTTCCTCCCTGCCAAAGGTGAGCCTGGGTCTTAGGCTAGAGCTGTTGTCTTATCTGGATGGGAAGAAGTCTTGGCTTATTTTTGAAGAAGTTTTGGATCACAAAAGGATTACAGCTATGGCAGGGGAGGAACAATGGTGTGGGGTGTCAGTGATGGGAGATACATGAGTGGAAGTTCACCTGGGTATGCATATAAGGTATATAAATATGTTAAAATATTCATGGATCATTGCCACAGTGGGAAGAGGACAATAACAAAATTTTATTAAACCCACATCCTGGGGAGCTCTGCCACATTCTCTAATGGATCAGCAACAATCTCCCAAGTACAGGGTCAATGACTAGTGAGGAAGCAAGGTCAATTGATGGGCCCTTGATATTGATGACTATGTTTATAAGCCTTTTGCTCTTGAATTTGCAACTTAACCTAGTGTAGTAGGGTGCCTAAGAGTTACCTCCTGAGAGCGTCCTTGTGGCTCAAATGTGGCCTCTCTCTAAGCCAAACTCAGCGTATAAATACATTACATTCCCCCAGTGAGGGACATGACTCCTGGGGATGAGCCTCCTTGGCACCAAGGGATTACTACCAAACCCTGACTGGTGATACAACTGGAAAAAGACCTTGAATAAAAGGGGAAAAGGTAAAGACAAATGAGTTTATATGGCTAAGAGACTTCAAAGTGAGTCAGGAGGTCATCAGATAGGTAACACTTATGCACATCTCAGCAGGATCTCATAGATGGCAGGGTAGATACTACCCCAAACAGTGGGATTTTGTGGGTTCCAGAGACACCCAGGTCCTATGGTCATAGCAGATATCTCTGGAGTTTGGTTCCTTGCCAGTGGGGTCTACTTTGGAGATTGTGCACCCAAGTGTGACAGAGTTGGACTCAGATGTGACTTCTCTACACAAGCCTCTTCTGTCCCTTTTATTTGAACCTATAGTTGGTGCTGGAGTTGGTAGGTGTACATCCAAGAGACTTCAATCTCTTGGCTTTCTATGTGCCAGCTGGGCCCTGAGCCTCAGCAGAGTTGTAGCACCTAGTATCCAGATCTTTGGACTCACCCAGGACAACTAACAAGGAAGTGAGTATGGACAACCACTACACCAAAAAACTGAGAGAGTCTACAACTGCAAGCAAGAGATTCCCATCCATCAGGCACGTGGGATTGAAGTACCCTCTCAATTAGAGGTGGAGTGGGCACCACTATCCCAGAATCCTCAGGATTGTGGAATAAAATATGGACTATAGTAGCGTATTAGTCAGCCAAGAAGGTGCTGATGCAAAATACCAGAAATCTGTTGGTCTTTATAAAAAGTATTTATTTGGGGTAGAAGCTTATATTTACCAGACCATAAAGCATAAGTTTCTTCTCTCACTAAAGTCTCTTGCCACATGTTGGAGCAAGACAGCTGCTGATGTTTGCAGGGTTCAGGCTTCTTGGGTTCCTCTCTTCTTGGGGCCCTGTTTCTCTCTAGGCTCAGCTTCTCTGTTTCCTCCACAAGGTCAGCTGTAAACTATGAGGCTCTCTAGACTTTGCCTCTCTCCACAAGGCCAGCTATGAACTGTCAGGCAAAAGACTCATCTCTTTTCCCTGAGCTTTCTCTCCTTCCTCATGACCAAGCTCCTCTGTGTGCTTACTTCCCCAGGCTCCAGCATTAAAACTCCTCATCAGAACCCCAACTCAAAACTCCAACTTACTCCTCTGCTCTGCCATGTAGTTTTATCTCTAAGTCCTACTGATGTGGCCCAATCAAAGCCCTTATCATAATTTAATCATGCCCAGAGGAACATAACAGTTTACAAGCATAATCCAATATCTATTTTGGAATTCATAACTATATCAAGCTGCCACAAGTAGACTTACTGGTATTCTACTATAGACTTATTGTGATTCTAGCAATGGAGAAATTATATTATTGATGTGGAAACAGTAATGGAGGTGCTGAAGTCAGGTAAAGGGAAAAAGAGGTGTAATATGGGGGCATTTTCAGGACTTGGAATTGACCTGAATGACATTGCAATGACAGATACAGTCCATTATATATCCTGTCATAACCTATAGAATTGAGTGGGAGAGAGTGTAAACTACAAAGTAAAGTATAATCCATGCTTACCGGAAATGCTTCAAAATGTGTTCATCAATTTCAATGAATGTGCCACACTAATGAAAGACGTTGTTAATGTGGGTAAAAGTGGGAGATCTGGGGAGTGGGGCATATGGGAATCCCTTATATGTTTTTATGTAAAATTTTGTATTATCTGGGTATCTTTTGGAAATAAAAAATATATATTTTTTCAAAATCTTCCAACAAAAAATTATACTAAACATTTTAAAAAGAATTAATAGCAGTCTTGTCTAAACTCCTTCAAAATATTGAGGAGGACGGAAGGCTGCCCAACACATTTTATGAAGCCAATATCATCCTAATACCAAAGCCAGATAAAGATAATACAAAGAAAATTACAGACTAATCTCCCTAATGTACATAATTTTAAAACTTCTCAACAAAATTCTTGTCAATAGAATCCAACAGTTTCTATCATAATTGTGCAGTACAATTTAGTGGATTTTATTCCTGGTATGTAATGGTGCTTCAACACAAGGAAATCAATTAATATAATACACCTCGTTAACAATTCAAAAGAATTAAAAAAAAAAACATGATCATCTCAGTTGACAAAGAAAAGACATTTGACAAATCTGGCATCCTTTCTTGAAAAAAACATTGTTAAAGATAAGGATAGAATGAAAGTTCCTCAACCTGGTAAAGAGCATGTATAAAAATCCACAGCCAATATCATAATCAATGGGGAAAGGTTGAAAGCTTTGCCTCTAAGATTGAGAACAAGACAAGTGTGCCCACTATCACCACTCTTAGTGAACAATTTTCTAGAAGTTCTATCTAGAGCTATTAGGCAAGATAAAGAAATAAAATGCATACAAATTGGAAAAGGGAAGTAATCTCTCATGATTAGCAGTTGACATGATCTTATTCTTAGAAAACTTGAAAATATCTAACACAAAGTTATTAGAGTTTATAAATTACTTCAGTAAAGTGGCAGGATACAAGATTTACATGCAAAAATCAGTGTTGGCTCTATACACCAGTAATGAACAATCTGAGGAAGATATAAGAAAAAATTGCATTTACAATATTAAAAATCTCACATAAGTAGGAATAAATTTAACCAGGTATGTAAAGCATGTGTATTCAGAAAACTGCAGAATATTGGGGAAAATGCAGTCAAGGAAGATTTAAACAAATGGAAGTCCATTCCATGTTCATGAATTGGATGACTAAATATCATGAAAATGTCAATTCTACCCAAATTGATTTGTAGATTCATCAGAATCCAAATCAAAATTCCAACAGATTACAGAAATATAAAAGTCATTTAACAAATTTATTTGGAAGGGAAATGGGCTCCAAATAGTCAAACCATCCATAAAAAAGAGAGCTAAGTTGGAGGACCCATGCTTCTTAACCTTGAAGCATATTATAAATCTACAATGGTTGAAACAGCATGGTATTGGCATAAAGATAGATACATTGATTGATAGAATCAAATTGAGAGTTCAGAAATAGACACACATATCCACAGTCAACTAATTTTTATAAGCCTACCAAGTTCACTTTACTTGGATAGAACAGTCTCTTAAGCCATTGGTGCTGGGAGAACTGGACATTCATAACCAAAAGAATCAAATATGACTTCTATTTCACTCTTTATACAAGAATAAAGTTCTAAAGAAGCAAAACTTTAGAGTCAAAATGGATCAAATACATAAATATAAGAAACAGGACCAAGAAACTCCTAGAAGATAATGTAGGGAAACATCTTCAAGATCTTGTAGTAGGAGAGGGTCACTTAAATTTTACACTCAAAGCAGAAGCAACAAAAGAAAAAAAGTATTTAAATGGTACCTCCTTAAAATGAGCAGGTGTAATCAGTGCTTGAGTGCCTGCTTTGCATGTATGAGGTTCTGGGTTCAATACTCAGTACCTCTCAACAACAACAAAAAAATGGTTGAAACATTTTTGTACTTCAAAACACCTTGTGAAGGAGGTAAAAAGGCAGCCTTCTCAATGGGAGAAAATGATTGGAAATCGCATACCCAAAAAGGGTTTATTATTCATGATATATAAAGAGATACTACAACTCAAAAATAAAAAGACAAATGACCAAATAAAAACTGGTCAAAAGACTTGAATAGAACTTTATCTTAAAAAGAAATAGAAATGGTAAATAAAAACCCAGAATAATAAATTCTTAGTAGCACTAGCTATTAGAGAAATACAAATCAAAAATAAAATGAGATATCATTTCACACCTACTAGAATAGCCACTATTAAAAAAAAAAAGCAGGAAACTACAAGTGTTGGAAAGCATGTAGAGAGATAAGAATGCTTATTCTCTCTTGGGAATGTAGAATTGTGAAGCAGCTGTGAACATCTGTTTGGCAGTTCCTAAGGAAGTTTCATGAAAATCTGCCATGTGACCTGGCAAAACAACTGCTAGGCATTTACCCAGAAGACCTCAGAGCAGGGAAACAAACAGACATCTTCACACTGAATAATAACATCATTTTTCATAATTGCCAAAAGATGGAAACAACCCAGGTGTCCATCAACTGATGAATGATTAAATAAATTGTGGTATATATGCACAATGGAATATTATTCAGCTGTAAGAAGAAATGAAGTCATATGACAATTTGGATGAACCTGGATGACATTAAGTTTATTGAACCAAGACTGACACAAGAGGATAAATTGTGTATGATTTTGCTACTATGAACTGAATAAAATGAGCAAACTCATGGAGATCATGGCTAAAAGACAGGTCACCAGAAAAGAGAATGAGGTTAGAGAATGGAAAGCTGAGGTTTATTTTGTGAAGAATTGGTCAATATTGGTTGACCAATATTGGTCAATATTGTATTCAAAAAAATACAATATTTTTTTGTAAATGTTTGAAAATGAATAGAATTGGCAAACACACACACACACAAGAACCTGTGCATATGTGAAATTCATAAAACTGTATGTGAAAAGCTATTGAATACTACTGTACCTGAATTTCAAAATAAATTTTAATTAAAAAAGAAGCAATTTGCTAAAATCATTCAGAGGCAATTTCTTCCCCTTGAAAAAGAAGATGCAAGTTCAAAGTCCCCTTATCCCCGTCCTCTTGTGGCTGCTCCTCCTTATGATGATTATTGTTCTGTGTCATTTGGGAACAACTAGTTGGCTTGTTAAATTTTAAACAGAGAAGTTTCAAAAATAGGAGATATTATGCCACTTACATTGACTTGAATGCCTGAGAGCACAGAATTTGAAAAGTCAATAAGTATTATTCAACATCAATTTTTGTCTAGCCACTTAATCCATATTAACTCTTCTTAATTTCTATGATGAAATTACAGACCTTGAAAAAAATTCCAATAAACTCACAGTAGAGGCCACTACTAAGTATTGTATTTCTTAACATTCTTTTTTGGCTCAGGCATTTGGTTTTTTATCAATTTATAGGTTCTATGTGGAATTTCCTCTTCTGGGAGTTATAAAATCTATTAACTATGGTTCTTGGAGAGCACGCACTCATCAAACACTTTTCCCCAATAGCCCTTCCCAAATGAGATATTCATTACCAGGATGTTTTTTTCCCCATTTTTCTAACATCTGTAACAGGATTCTCTTGCCTTTCTTAACCTTGTCTTTTCTGTACTTTCCATAAGAGATTTTAACTATTCATTTTCTGTTTGTTTTCCTTGCATTAGGTGATACTTTGCCCAACTTTAATTGCCATATCACCTTGAAACTCATTCATTAGTTCATTGAGTGTTTTATAAGACTCAAAATTACCTAAATTTTCTGTAAACTGTCAGGTTTCCAATCACAGTCTTTAGAGAGAAGTTCACAATGGTATTATTCTCACTTGAATACTTCTCAGTCCTCTCCAGTAAACTTTTAATCACAAGGAAGTTAAGATAGTTGTTTTTTTCCCCAGTTGACTTTTTTTAGACAGCTTGACCCCCTTCATCACATCTGATCTCATAACCATCTAATCATCTCCAACTTACTAATATACTATTTAAGAATTATGAAAATTGTTTACTTCCCTACTTAACTTTTATATATTTCTATAATGGTAATGGAGAACTCAATTTGTACTTCATTTCATTTTATCCTGTTTTTCAAGCTTGCAAACCTTCCCTAAAACAACACTCCTTGTTCTTCTAGTTTACTCTTCATACTTTTCTTTTTATTCACTCTTTCACTATTCCTTTCATGATGGCAAAATCAAACAACATTTTCAAGCCATTTAGTCTCTTCCTTTATTTCATGAACAAATACAATTCTAAGGGATATGGTCCTGACAAATGCCATATTATCTACTGGCTTAGAACTCTGGGTTTGCAAAATTTTTTAACATAGTTTTCATTAACTTATGCAAAAAATGGCATATTTTCTGTAATGAGATCTCTATATAACATTTAAACATTTTAAATACAATTTATCCTTGTCTTGTAGGAAAAAATATGAAATCTTAATCCAAATTAAGGAACCTCAGCAAAATGCATTCTAAAAAGCATAAGGACAATTCATGTAATCTAAGGAGGAGCTCTCATTTATAATTTTCAAGACAGCTGGATTAGCCCCGCTACTTAGGTATAAAATAAACTCTAAACTTTCCTCTTGCATAGATTATTCATCAAAAAATGTTGCCCTTTTTCCCCCTACTTCATGCTTCCTTATCCCATAGATTTTAATTTGGGCATGCACCTTGCTTTAGCCAATTGACTGTGAACTAATGTAGCAGTGTGTCTAGCATCTGCAAAACATTGTTTCCCACTTCCTTCTCAGGTCACTTCTAAAACTGTTATGAAATATATATTCTAGATAGCTACTGCTCTTCCAACCTGAGTCTCAAATAAGAAAAAGGAGCAATTAAAAACCAAACCCACAGCCTGAAACAAAGATAATCTGACATTCAAATCCATTATTGAGCAATTAATCTCATTGTTGTAATGCTACTTTGATTGTGTTGTTTTCTTTATTGTAGCCAACATTGAGTGATAATAGAAATACCCATTCCACACCAAACTGGAAGCTTTTTAAATAGTAAATATTGTCCCAACCACTAAATAATTGTGAGTCTAAAACCTGTCCATACTTTGCACTCCAGTGATAGGCCATACATTCCAGATCTGATAATTCACAATAATAAAAGTGCACAGAAATTCATTTTTCAAGGGTTTTTAGTTTTGATTCATTCTGTGATATATCAGCTCAACCCAATGAGAAATGTGAATATATTTCATAGGCCAATTGGGTTTATTAGGAAATGCCCATCACTTACATACAAATGATGCATAATGAAATAGAAAAGAGACCTGAATTATCATTCCATGTAAACCACATTCAAAAGAATTATTTTCCTTTAATGTTTTTATTCCATTCAATCTGAAGGAAACTGTTGATGCATAGATATGCAAAGGAAGAGCGCACTCAGATTTGAGTGTTTAAAAATTGAATTGTATTTTAACTATTTAAAAATGCTAAGATATTAAGTGCATAGTTTTAAAAAATTATGACAAAATATATGCCAAAGTATCATACACTTAATAAAAATTACTTTGCAGGAGTAAAGAATTTATAGTTTATAACATGTGATTTGTTCTGGGGTATGAAGGGGCCTACTCTGATGTCCTTGAATATGTTCCTCAGAATAGCAAAGGATCATTGGTAGAATGAAAGGAAAAAGGAAGATTCTAAGGATGTATTTGAATGAGGCAATTATCACTTTTCTTATGTTTCCACAGACAAGAATCATGCTTGAGAAATTTACCAATACGACCATCATAAGAGAGTTCATGCTCATGGGATTTCCTGATGACTGGTTGCTACAGAGACTATGTCACACTCTTCTTCATCATTTACCTGGCAGCACTGATGGGGAATCTCATTATCACTCTCACCACCATTGACCAGAAACTCCAAATCCCCATCTATTTCTCCTGAAGAATTTGTCCTTCCTTGATATCTGCTATATCTCTGTTACTGTTCCTAAATCCATCATGAACTCTCTGACCAAGAGTTATTCCATCTCCTTCCATGGAAATGCCTCACAGGTTTTCTTTCTTGTATTTTGCTCTGGCACAGAGTTTGCCCTGATTATAGTGATGTCCTATGATCGATATGCTGCCATTTGCCATCCTCTGCACTATGAGGCTGTTATGAACAGATGCTCTTGTGTGCAAAATGTGATAGCATCATGGTTCAGTGGATGTGTCTACGGCTCCACTCATGTAGCAGGCACATTCTCTCTCAGGTTCTGTGGGTCTAAAATAGTGCATCAGTTCTTCTGTGATATTCCACCATTACTTATACTCATCTGTTATAGAGAAAATATTTTAGAATATGCATTTATTATTGCTAGCTGTTGTTTTGGCTTGGTATGTTTCATTTTAATGATTATTTCCTATGTTCACATTTTCTCCACAGTTTTTAGGATTTCATCTACTCAAAGCAGGTTTAAATATTTCTCCACCTGCATGCCCCACCTCACTGTTGTGACCTTGTTGCTCTCTTCTGGATTCATTACATATTTAGGTTTCACCTCAAAATCCCCATCATCACTGAACATCTTTGCATCTATGTTTTACTCTGTATTACCTCCCACCCTGAATCCTGTCATTTACAGCCTGAGAAACAAGGACATGAAGGTGGCCCTTGTCAAAATGTTTGGTGGAATAATGGCCCCAAAAATGTAAATGTCTAAAGTATCCTTGACTTCATTAACTGCTGTGGCATATCAAATCGTCTATTTTAAAATTATGTATCTATGAGTCCACAGTTGCTGCTAGATAGGAGCCCTTTCAGAATATTAAATGTATCTGAACTTTTAGGCATATCGTGGCAATTTCCAATCTAGTGGTAATCTTCTATATTATGGTCATATCAACACGTTCCAGGTTTAGGGAATGTTGATCAATTCCCATTCATGATCACCAATACCAATCTTTCTCCTACCTGTGACAAGCTTCAAAATTAACATATTTTACTTCAGTTAAGAGTGCTTTATCCCATTTTATTCTTGCAGTAGTTAAAATTAAAATGAATATTCTAAATTTGTGATATTTTTCTCTTTCATTGTTTTATATTGTTGAATATTTTTATAAGCTCAGGGTGCTAAGAGTTTTACAAAAGCATTGAATTCTATAATGTGGCCTTAAAAATATTACATTCAGAACAGTTTTTGAGAGAAATTATGAGCATAATATATATTTTAGCAGATGTTACCAATCACTTATTATGTATCAACAATTATAGGATTAATGATATTGTATGCAAATCACATAACCATCATTACACAGTGCACATTGAAAAAGAAAAGATAAGAGTATATCATGGTCACATTTCCAGAAACTACAAAATCCTAAAAATTTGCATAGGGAAATTATAAATGAGTCTAATTCTGTTACACTGGGGAGCATAAATTCCAAAGTATGGCCCACTGACAAGTTGCAAACTCCTGAGCTTGTCTGCCCTGCTTATAGTGTCTGGATGTCTCTAGAGCCCTCAGGAGCCCTGCTGTTTGAGGCACTGTTTACTTCAGCAGTCAATGAGATCCTACTGAGACATGCATAAGCATTACCTTTGGAATGACATCTCCACTCACTTTGAAATCTCTTATCTATAAAAACTCATGTTTATTTAATATTTCCCCCTTTAGATCAAGGTATTTTTCAGGATGCATTGCTAGTTGGCCCTTGGTAATTATCCTTCCATGCCAGGGAGGCTCATCAGTGAGAGTCATGTCTCACACCAGTTGGGGGAATATAGTATGTTTATATGCTGAGTTTGGCTTAGAGAGAGGCAACATTTGAGCAACAAGGAAGCTTTCAGGAACTATTAATAACTCTTAAGCATTATATAATACTAGGCTAAGTCTCAATTTCACAAGAAAAAGTTCATAAGTATTATCCTCAATATCAATGACCTGGCATAATGGTCTGTCTTCCTTCTCTAGGCACTGCCCTTTTACTCAGAGTATTCTTACCATAATATAAGAGAATGTATTAGGACACCCCAAGATGAGAATTCAATATTCTTTTGTTTATTGTGTGCATGTCCACCAAAGGAGATAGGGCCATATGAACAGCTGAACATATTCAAATGCCCTAGAGGCATGCTCCAGGTGCACCCCTCCCTACACATCCACCCAACACTAACACCTCTCACCAGTGATTTTTCTTTGCCACAATTGTGAACCTTCTGCGATCCAAAACCTCTCCAAAAACAAAAACAAAAAGCTAAATAAAATTAACAAGGAAATGAAATAATAATAGTTTAAAAAATAGCAAATAAAACACAGAAAAATAAAAAAATTAATATAAAACATTTTTAGACATCTTTCATCACTGTATAATCTGTTGTCTTGCATGTACTGTGACAATTTCTTCCATATATTCCCCCAAAGTCTTATTTTTTAAATTTTACCTTCATTGAAGCATTAGCTTACAGAGGAGTCACATAGAAAATAGAGGGGATTCACATATACGCAACGCTGTCCTCTTTTTCCACACTCCCCTATTAATAACATTTTACAGGTGGATGGTACATTTGGTACAATTGATGTACAAATACTGAAGAATTGCAACTAGCCATGGTCAGTGTTTTACATTATGGCTTACATTTTGAACCTTTCATATTTATAGGTATTGATGAAAGTTAAAATAGCCTGTGTCCATTATTGAAAGATCGTGCAGAACAATTCTAATGCCCTAAAAATGTCCTATGTTTCATCTATTTTATTCTTCCCTCCATCTCCCCTCAAAATCTATGGCAACCACTAAGTTTCAATTTTTGAAGAATAAGATTCTTAGTTACTTGCAATACTATTGAGGGCTTGACATATATGTCTGTTTTCTTTTGTTAGGCATTACCTATTTTCTTGAGGAATTCTTGCTGCTATAATTGAGAACATAGCAGGACTTCCCAGGATGGGAGTTTAATATTTTCTTGTTTATTTTATGCTTCTTCCCCCACTGAGATAAAAGACTATGACAAGATGAACAATTACATACTCCATAGAAACATGTCCCAGGTTTTCCCTATCCCATCTATCCTCCCACACCGTATGCCCTACACAAGTACCACTCCCCTGACATATTTGACAAAAGAACATTCTCAACATTGTAGTTTTAACCATGGACCTGCAAATCCCGAGTTTACCTGCTCCTTCCTCTAAACCTCCCCCAGTTCCATGGATAGTTCAAACCAACTCCCAATCTTACTCCCTCTAACAGAACCCAATCACTTCACTATACCACTCTCAACCCCATCCACTGCACAACACATCCTTCCACCTTATCATAGATTTTGCCTATATGGGCATTGACTCACCACACTCTACTCCCTTTCTCTCTCCAGTAAACCTAACTTCCAGACTCTAGCTCTGTGAGTCTGCTTAATTTGTTTTACTCATATCAGTTAATTAATGTACTATTTGTCCTTCAATGACTGGTTTACTTCAAATGTTTTTAATTTTGAGGAGGTCCCATTTACCTATTTTTTCTTTCATTGCTTGTGGTTTGCGTGTAAAATTTGTGAAACCATTTCCTACTAGAAGATCTTATAGATGCTTTCTTACATTATCTTCTAGGACCTTTATGCTCTTAGCTTTTATATTTAGATCTTTCATCCATCTTGAGCTAATTTTTGTATAGGGCATGAGATGGTGATCCTCTCTCATTCTTTGCTTATAAATCTCCAGTTCTCCAAGTCCCACTTGTTGAAGAGGCCATTCTTTCCCAGTTGAGTTGATTTGGTGGCCTTGTTTGTGGGTTGCCATCTAAAAATGGCCGTGGCCCCTCTTTGAGGAAGTATCTAGAGAACAGCGCCTCTTCCCTTCCCCAACCCCCTCGCCCAAAAACCCCTCAACGTCAGTCTCACTGCTAGCCTGTTTTTGCCATTTATGGACATACCAGAGAGCGGACCATCCACGCCACACCCCCCAGCTCTCGTCCCCGGGCCCCTCCTGAACACCCCCTGCCCAGCAACTACC
>JAQZBX010035875.1:0-24398 GCA_029593785.1 Cabassous unicinctus
CATTCAGCTGCCTAATTATAAATATAGGCTTTTTAACCATTAAAAATGCAATTTACCTACATGTTGAAATAAGGTTGAACAGGAAAAATGTATATTTTGAAGATTATGGTTGAAAACCTGATATAATTATGAGTAGGCTTCAATGAAATCTTATGGTATCATAGGTTAGATGGATTGTGTTTTTTCCCATGTCACAGAGAAAAACTGTTGGATGCTTGGGTGGATTTGGATATTGAAAATATCTGAGGAGAAATCTACTAATTTGCATGTGCTAAATTTAGAAAAACAAAAACCAAAGAATTATTTAGGTTGGGAACCACATTATAATATGGGTACCCTTCACAGTGAATAGTCCTTAAGTATTATACAAAGAGTACTCATGTCATTAGGAATTTTTATTGGGAGGATAGCCACGTCACATCACTGGTACATAGAATGAGTAACCACATAGCTTATAAATCTGAAACTATGAGTCGGTTGTTTCAGGTGTTCAAAGACTAATGGGAAAAATTATTTAGAGGCATTAAAGCATCAATCTTGAGTTGTAAGAATTTGGAATATTTATTTTTACCACAACTATATATGAGGTAACCCTGAAGACACTAGGTACTTAGGAAAGTAAATCATAAAATAGATGTAATATTAGAAGGTATTGATTAGGGTTTGTCAGGAATTGAATCAGGTACCCCACAAAAGACATGGGCAGTATTAATTCACATTCATCTGGGCATGAACCCATTTGTAAATAGGATTTTTCAAGATGTCTTATTAGGTAACATATGGCAAGATTGCTCACAGGGCAGCCTTAATCCAATGCGTCTGAAGTCCTTTTGAGTAGAGCCAATTGGACATGGAAGTAAAAGTGTGAGGTCAGCTTAAACCAGAGGGAGAAGAGTAGACACAGCAGAGAGATATTGTGATATGACAGAGGATTGTCAGAGAACTAGCTGATTCTGGGAGAAAGAAACCTTGACAACATGTTGATTTTGCACTTCTAGCCTCACAAACTGTGAGACAATGAATTAGTATTCTTAAAATCAACCAGATTTTGGTATTTGCCAAAAAAGCCTTTGTAAAGCAACACAAGGACATAGGCATACAGAGTATTCAAAGAAGCCACTGTAAGATGGTGAATTGGGTGAACTGGGTGAACTGGGTCATCAGTCTGCATAAACATGAAAGAATTCTTTGGAGTGCACATAAAAGTGCATTCTCATTAAGCCAAAAGTTTCTTAACTAATAGGTTACTTAAGGTGGAAGGACTGAGAGGAAAGATTGAGAAGATAAAGTCAAAAGTACAGAGACATTGTGTTAGATAGAGAGAATGTGAGTCCCAACAGGAATTTTTATTCCTCTTAGGAAAGAGGGGAAAAGGAAAAGTCTTAACAGGGGAGAAAACTGTTTCAGTGTCTATTTAAAATATAGCTGCATGAACATTTACTAACAGAGTTGTTTCTACTTGCTGGTACAAAATCAAGAGTTCCAGAGATGCCCACTTTGTAGGCAAACCATTTTTTTTCTGATTGAGAAGTATGTTACACAGTTTATTTCCTGGTGAGAATAGTAATTCTGAATCTAGTGGACACTTGATTGCAGTATCAGAAAGTAACCTTGCCTGTCAGTATTGTATTAATAGAAGGTCTTTTGTTTCCCTTTAACTGTTTAAATGGTAGCATCATAAATTTGAGGTATAGGTTTTCTCTATTTATCATGATATATTCAAAATCTTGAGTTAAGTATTGTACCTCATGGGTGTCTTGTGTTATAGAAAATTATTTTACACTCCTAAATAATGTTTACTAAGTCAGGCCTAAAGACATTATCTAAAAAATTTAGAGATTGACACGGTTCCTTCTGTGTCAATACTGAACATTGAATATTCCGTAAATGTTCTTTCTAATAGGACCATAACTTAGAGACAGATTCATCATGCTCTTGAAGTTAGTAATGCATGGGTGTCCAGACAATACAAAGGGGAAGACATTGGGAGAGCCTTAAATAATTTCTCCTTTTAAAAAGACATTAGCAAACATGAAGGGGAAGATTTTCTATCAGGCTTAGCTAAATCTTCAATTTGTTAGTTCATCTGGGCTTTTAAATCAATCTCTCTGTGATGTTACTCCATGACAGGGGGCTTAGTCATGCAGGCATCACTAGAACAGATTTTGGTCCTCAAAGAATTAAGGTCATTATGAAAGATATTCAAGAATGGTCATAATAGGTTTTGTCCATGATTTTTTGAGGTTTCTTATTTTAACTTACATTTAGAAGATATAAATCACTTCATTCCATGAAAAAGGAACTATATTTTCTCTTATCTCAGTATGTATATGAAGAAATAATACAAAATAGAAGAGTAAAATGTCAACATTTTGAGAAGAAGAGAACATTGTAGAGTTTTTCTCACACAAAGTTGTATTTACTTGTTCTTTGCTCCATATTTTGTACCACCATGAAATTTATCTCCTTCTTGGTGTTTAAATGGTATTTAGCTTGCTTAGATGCTTATAAAATTAAAATAATTGCTACATATTAGAATGAGTAAATAATTTTGAAAATTGGTGAGATCTGCAACTTGCTGACTAGAGAATGTAGGGATACATCATATTGCAGCACGGGTTGCATTGTTTAGCAAATAGCTTTCTTGGCTCCCTATAGGTGTTGGACTACTGGAAGCTTTAAGGCTCCAGTGGTTGTTTTCCAATGGTAACATCCTTGACCTTGTGTGTGGCCACAAGGCATGTGATCACATTGGCTGCAAGCAATTCTCTTAGGCTTAGGATTGATAGTGTTATGATCATTTCTGCCATTCAAATTAAATGTTAATATCGGAATCATCTCTTTCAAAATTTGGGATTATTCTATATAAACCTCTTTTGTAGATGTTTTAATGGACTGTGTATATTGACAACATACCAATTACTTAAGATATAAAAATACTTTCTGTTATAAGTATAAAATGGTATAATGAAATTTATGATTGTGACTGTCATAATTTATGTATGCAAGCATTTATTATGAATTATTAGTAAAATATAAAATCTAGGAGAAAAAATAGTAAAAAATCACATATAGTTTGCATTTTCCTCATACACTTTTATAGGATTTAACAAAACTTAAAATGGCTGTATCCATCAATGCAAGATCATGCAGAACAATTCCAATGCCCTGAAAATGCCCTATATTCCATCAATTCTATTCCACCCCTCAGAACATGTAGTAACCACTGTTACAATTTTTGAAGAATAAATTTCATACTTACCTGCACTAAAATTGAAGGTTTGACATATTGGTCTGTATTCTTTTATTAGGCATTGCCTATGTTTTTGAGACAGTCTTGCCCCTCTAATAGAACAAAGCATTACTCCCCAGGATGAGAGTTTAATATTTTCTTGTTTATTGCCTGGGTCTCCACACACTGTGCTAACACACTATGATAAGTTGAACACTTTCATTTTCCATAAAAACCATCCCCTGGTGTGCCCTACCGTGCATACCATCCAACTCCCAATGCCCTACCCTAATTTTGTAGCCATGGCCATGGTTAGTAGCAAAGCTTTGATGTTTGGACATCAATTGTAACAAAGCACCACACATATGTAAAGTGTTATTAATTGGAGAGCATGAAAAAGTGGAAGGGTTTGTGTTTATGGGAATCCCTTATATTTTCTATGTGACTTTTCTGTATCCTAAAGCTTCTTTGAATATAAGGCAAAAAAAAAAAGACACTGGGGAAATACAGAAGAAATTTTCACTGTATATAAAAGATAACAGATATTACAGTGATGAAAGACATAATGAAAAAATTATTTTATTATTTTATTTTTATTTTTCATTTATCTTTTCATTTTGTTTTATTTTTTATTTATTTTTTGCATTTTATTTGTTATTTTAAATTAAAACTATTTTATTTTTGTACCATTTCTACATGTTTATGTTTTGGCTTTTTTGGTGGGCTACTTTTGGATTGCAGAAGGGCCACAACTGTGGCAGGGGAGGATAACCGGTGTGGGATGTCAGTGATAGGGCTGTGTATGGAGAGGGGTGCACCTGGGGCATGCCTCTATAGCATATGAATATATTCCAGTGGTTATGGGGCATTGATTCAGTGCTTGGAGTCACAAACAATAATCAAAAGAATATTGAATTTGCATCCTGTGAAGTCCTACTCTATCCTCTATTAAAGCAGCAAAAATTCCCTGAGTACATGGGCAGTGCCTAGGTAAGGAGGACAGACCATTACACCAGGCCCTTGATATCAATGGTTGTACTTATGAATGTTTTCTAGTGGAATTGAAATATAGTCTAGTATTATATATTGCCTATGAGTTACCTCCTGAAAATCTCCTTGTTGTTGAAATGTGGTGTTTCTCTAAGCCAAACTCAGCATATAAATATAGTACTTTCCCCCAGCATGAGATAGGATTCCTGAGGATGAGCATCCCTGGTACCTAAGGATTATTACCAAGAATGTGCTAGTGATTAATCTGGAAAAAGACCTTGACCAAAAGGGGGAAATGTTAAATACAAATGAGTTTTTATGGCTAAAGGATTTCAAAGTGTGTTGAGAGGTTATTCCAGAAGTTTTGCTTATTCATGTCTCAGCAGGATCTCATTGACTGCCACAGTAAACAGTGCCTCAAACAGCATATCTCCCAAGGGCTCTAGAGACATCTAGATACTATAGGCATGGCAGACAATCTCAGGATTTTGGCTACCTGTCAATGGGACTTACTTTGGAATATATGTTCCCCAATGTAAGGGAGTTAGACTCATTTATAATTTCTCTTTATGTGGCTTTTCTGCCCCTTTTATTTGAACTTATAAATAGCACTATACTTGTTAAATATATGTCCTATAGGCTTAAATCGTCTGTCTGTTCATGAGCTGGTTTAGTCCTGAATCTCAGTAGAATTGCAACACCTACTCATCAGTTCATTGGACTCACCCCAGACACCTAAGAAAAGAGTGATGATAGACAATGCCCATCCAAGGAAACAGAGTGTGTCTGCAACTGCAAACCATACAATTCCATCCATCTGCCCCAGGGGATCTCAGCCCTCTCTCAATCAGAGACAGGGTTGGCATCACCATCCCCAAATCCTCAAGAATGAGTAATGAACAAACATATGGGTGGAAAGAAACTATGGACTAAGATAGACTTATGATTATTCTATCAATGGAATAACTTGTATCATTGATATAAAGGCAGTGGCTTTCAGAGTTTCTGAGGGGAGGGAGAAGGAAGAATAGGTACAACATAGAGTCATTTCTGGGACATTGGAATTGCCTTGCATGACATTGCAATGATGGATGCAGGCCATTTTATATTTTGACAAAACCTAAAAAATGGTATGCGGGAAAGTTTAAACTATATAGTAAACTCTAGTCCTTGGCTAGTACAATGCTTCAATATGTGTTCATCTTTTTAACAATTGTACCACACTAATGAAAGACGTTGCTAATGTGGGAAAGTGTGGGAGGAAGACGGGTAAGGCATATGGGAATCCCCTATATTTTTTATGTAACTTTTATGTAATCTAAAACTTTCTTTAAAAATAAAAATAATATACTTTACAGTTTTAATAAAAATCATATATAAAATATTATTGAAGAGTTGTTGCTGTGAGTTTGATTTCAGAGACTAAGAATCCCTGACAAGGTGAGTACAGACCAGCTACCACTTTGTTCCCTGAAGGCAACAATGTTAAATTGATCAGGCCATGCAAAAGCAGAGATTTAGGGCAAGGAGATTCCAGGAAAGACTTTAATGTCTCTATGTGTGGGCATGAGAGTATCTGAAGGAGCATTACATGTTGCAAAAAACCACAGAAAGAACTCTTGAGGGCATCACTGTTGTGGAGTTTTTTGTTTTTGTTTTTGTTTATATCATGTGCTTATTAAACAGTTCAAAAATAAAAAAAAAACCTTTCTTTACCTATTGTTTCCTCAGAGTTATGCTTTCTTCTTACAAACATATTCTTTTACTTACATTGTTCCACAATGACCCCAATGCTGTTTATTTTTAAATTTTATTTTTAAAGATGCTTTAGATTACATAAGTGACACATCAAAAATATAGGGGAATTCCCATATACCCTACACCCTCCCCCTCTGATATTACCCCCCATTAACATCTTTGATTTGAGTGGTACATTTGTTACAATTGATTAAAAAATATTGAAACATTGCTAATAACCATGGTCAATAATTTCATTATAGTTTACACTTTGCACTGCACATTTTTATAGGTTTTGACAAACTGTGTAATAGCCTGTAGCCATCATTCAAATCTCATTCAGGACAATTCCAATGTCCCTAAAAAGCCCCCATGTTAGTCCTATTCTTCCCTCTCCTTCTCCTCAGAACCTCTGTTGGTCTGTGCCTTTATATCAATGTTACAAGTTTTTCCATTGTAAGAATAATAATGCTTACTTTAGTCCATAGTTGTATTTCCTTCTTATGTTTGTTCATTCCTCAGTCTTGAAGATTTGGGGATGGTAATGCCCACTCTGTTTCTGATTGACAGAGGGCTTATATCCCATGGGGCAGATGGATGGAACTGTCTTGCTTAAAGGTGTAGATACTCTGTTTTTTGGGGATATGTGTTGTCCATCACCATCCTTTTGTTTGTTGTCCTGGGTGAGTCCAATGAACTGGAGATTGAGTGTTGGCTGCAACACTGCTGAGATTCAGGGCTCAACCGGCATTTGAATTGACCAAAGATTTACGTCTCTGGTACTTACATTTAATGGGTATAGTGCTTATTATAGGTCCAAATAAACAGGGCAGAAAAGCCACGGGTAGGGAAATGATAAATGAGTCAAATTCTGTTACTTTATAGAACATATATACTAAGGTAATGTCCACTGACAAGGTGCCTAGTTCCTGAGATTGTCTGCCCTGCTTATAAAGTTTAGTTGTCTCTAGAGCCCTCAGGAGCACCCCTGCTTGAGATACAGTTTTCTGTGGCATTCAAAGATATCTTCCTGAGATGTGCATAAGTGAAAACATAGGCAGCGCCTCATAAAAGAAAACAGAACAATACATCAACCCCTCAATATTAATGCATGTAACTATGAAACTTATTCTTCAAAAAATAAAACTTAGTGGTTACATGTTCAAAAGAGAAAGGAATAGAAGAATAGAATAGATCAAACATAGGACATTTTAGGGCATTGGAATGGTTCTCCATGATCTTGCATTGAGGGATACAGGCCATTATACATTTTGTCAAATCCTATAAAAGTGTCCAGTGCAGAAGGCAAAACCATAATATGAATCATTGACCATGGTTAGTAGCAATTCTTCAATATTTGTTCATCAATTGTAACAAATGTACCATATTCATGTAAGATGTTATCAATAAGGGAAAATGTGAGGAGGGGAGGGGGTGGGGTATGGGGGAGACCCCTATATTTTTTATATGATTTTTCTGTACCCTAAAGCTTCTTTGAAGCTAAAGTGAAAAAAAAATAAGACACTGGGGAAACATACAGAAGAAATTGTCTCTGAACATAAAAGATAACATTTATGGTGATAAACGGTACAAAGAAAATTTTTTATTTTTTAAAATTTTTAATTTTATTTTCATTTTTTTAATTTTATATGCTTTGTTTTTTATTTTATTTGTTTTATTTTTTAATTATTTTTATTCATTTATTTTTTTGGCTTTGTTTTTGTGTAGATTTTGGATTGCAGAAAGGTGTCAACTGTGGCAGGGAAAGATTACTGGTGCAGCATGTTGGTGATGGGGGATGTATGCAGAAGGATGCACCTGGGGTATGCTTTTATGGAATAGGAATGTATTCAAATGGTCATGAGATCTTGTCTCAGTGAGTGGAGTCCCACACAGTGACTAAAAGAAAATTGAATTCCCATCCTCTAATAGAGTGGCAAGAATCCCTAGAGTACATGTATAGTGCCTAGAGAAGGAACATTACCGCAGGCCCTTGATATTGATGCTTATACTTATGGATCTCATTCTTGTGAAATTGAAATTTAGCTTAGTATTGTATATATGCCTAAGTGTTACTTCCTGAAAGCCTCCTTGTTGATCAAATGTGGCCTCATTCTAAGCCGAACTCAGCATATAAACTAATTACCTTCCCCAATGTTTGGGACTTAATTCCTGGGATGAGACTCCCTGGCATTCAGGGATTATTACCAAGCACCAAATAGTGATGCATTTGGAAAAAGACTTGATCAAAAGGTGGAAATATTAAATAGTAATGAGTTTCATGGCAAAAAGTTTTCAAACTGAGTAGGGAGGTCATTCCAGAGCTTATGCTTATGCAATATTGTTTTTGAAGTAGAACATTTGTCTTTTCATGCCATCTTGCCTCATTGTGCTCATCGGCCTTTGAGATATTAACTTGGGATGTAGGGTTTTGTGGATATTTTCCTGCATTTATGCCCAAGTGTGTTAACTCATTTCTTCACAACCATTCTCAAGATTCTATCAGGATTTCAAAATTTTATCTTCATTTCTCAGTACTCTTTCAGGGGATACAAAGCACCAACGATTGCTTGAAACTTTAGATTCATAGTTTACTTTGAGCCTGTAAAATCTTTTCCCTTTACATTCTCTGTTGTCACTTTTCAAGATTATTGCATGAGTTTGGTCATTAACTTGGATGACTTTATGGCTGTCAGACACTTTATTTCAATTCATGTGAGGTGAACATATTGTTTCGGTTTAATGTCACCATCTTACACACATTATAGATACATGAATTTCCTCTCATAATTTATGTTCCTATACATCAGTTTATCTTGTTCTCTAAAGGCTATTGATCTTATTTTCGTGGCACAAGGACTCTAACTTACCATTGAGTAAAGAGTAATACTAAAACCATATTTGCAAGTTTGTGATTTCTGAAAGTTTACAAAACCCCTAATCTGTGTCAAAGCAAAAGGTTGTTAATCTAATTAGTCTCAACAGATTGTTCAAAATATCTATGGAAATAAGGCATTGATAGAAATTCAGCTTCTCTGGAGTCTGCCATTCCTGGATCCACTGAAAATTGTGAGAAGTATAATTATCTCAGTGTACTCAAGGAAGAACTTACGAAGCACAAAATCAAAAGCCAATGTACATTTCTTCTTAAAGTTTAGAATAAAAATATTTTTTTTGGAGAAAGGACTCTCTGGGGCCTCTTCAGTGATGATGACTAAAGGGGCAGAGAGATGGGCTTTAACCTTTGAGTGTTTATGAGACATAGTAATGTTTATGAAGACAAACCTTGTGTTTCAGTCCACAGGTAGGTTGTTGTTTTTACCTCGATACATTTTCCTTCAAAGTCTGCATTTTAAGTTTTATATCAAATGGATGAAATTCTAATTTCATCAAGATATAGTGACTATCTTCAATATTATTATTATGTGTATGATTCTGTATATCCTAATTCTTTCATTGTATCACTTATTTTAAGAAAGTTTGTGTTATCTAATAATTATATATATGAGATATATATATATATATTAGGCAAATTTATGTCAGAATTTCCATTTTATATGAAGAAAGACTGGATTTTCTGCATTTTAATTTATAACATTATCTTATATCTTTATACTTTTGACAACAGTGACACTTTAGCATATTAAAAGACATGGGAAATTTCACCATTATCACAGAATTCCTTCTTATGGATATCTCAAGCTCCCAAGAGCTCCAATTCTTACAAGTCTGCTGTTGTTAGAAATTTTTTGGGGAGCCTTGACTGGGAATCTTATGACTATTACTATTACTGTGATGGAACCACGTCTTCACTTCCCCATGTGTTTCTTTATAGGCAATTTATCCTTGTCAGATTTGGTTTATATTTCAGTTACTGTTCTCAAATCAGTTGTAAATCATCTGACAGGCAGCAATATGATTTCTCTCAATGAATGTGCTGCTCAGATTGTCCTATATACCTTATTTGGTTCCACAGAATTTTTTTTCCTTGTGGTGATGTCCTATAACCGCTATGTTGCCATTTGCCCCCCTCTGCTTTATGGTGTCACTATGACCTTACATTTGCACACACAAATAACAGGTGGTCCATGGGCCGTTGGGCTGGTCTATTCTGCAAGTCACACAGACACCATATTTGGCTTATCTTCACAGAGTCCAATGTGATCCATCAATATATTTCTGTGACATCTCTCAAGTCATGAGCATCTCATCTCCAGCCATGTATTTTTCTGAGACTGTGACCCATGCTGTAAGTTCTTGCATTGTCTTATTCAGCTTTGTTATCTTATTTGCCTCATATGTTAACATTTTTTCAACTGTGCTCCAGATGCGTTCTGTGGAAGACTGGAACAAAGCACTATCAACTTGCTCTCCCCAAATAGCTACTTTTATTTTAGTTATCATTTCTGGATTGTTTGACTGTTTGGGCTCCAACACAAATGAATCAACAATCTATACCTTCCTCAGAGTCATGTTCTACACCATGGTTCCCCCCTTCCTAAACCTAAACATCTTTAGCCTGAGGAACAGGGAGATTAAAAGGGCTCTAGGCATAATGTTTAGTAGGTCATTATCATTTACTTGAAGGGTTTAATTTTTTAATGGGAAATAATATATTAAAAATGAAGAAAAAATACTGTATGTAAAATAATACCTTACATTAGATAATATAATTTTTTACTAATTTGTGTTTTTTGATAAATGGGGATATTTAAATACATTAATAGTTAACATAGGCAGAGACTGTTTCAATAAAATGAATATTTCTTATAGTGAATTTTATTCAAATGCTAAATAGTTAGGGTTGAATATTAGATTTGTGGTGTCATCTTAATATCTTCATGCTGGTTTAACTGAAAAAAGATCTAGAAAGCAAAATCGTTTGCACTCTTCACTTTGTATTGTGTGGAATATTTGCCATTTTCACATTACATTGCGTGGAAATCTGGACAAAAACTCTGTTAATTCTGCCTGCAAATATATGCAATAATTTCTATGTTTTCTCCAAGTAATGAAATTGTAATTTTTCATGTTTATTCCTTGACTAATAATTGATATATATGCTTGAATATTGAACACTTTTTCATTATAGCTAACACATTAACTGTGAAAATAAAATGTGTGTTGTTTCTAGAAATTTACATAGAGAAGTCCTTAAACCTGTAAATATATAAATCCATATTCCTAACTATGTGCAAACTAAAATCTATAACTGGGTTGCCATATTAGAGAGACAGCAGTGTGGAGAAAGAAAGTAATCGTAGTAGGGAAAGAGCAATCTACTATCTTGTAGACTTTCAAAGAATGAAGACAAAAGCATGTAAAAATCCATTTCATAAAAGACAACAAAACTGCTAAGATATGATGCAAAAGCTCAGTCTTAATCATTTAGAGTGAATAAAGAAATGTAATTAACCTTTAACTATTCTAATAATTAAATTTGATTTGAGTAAGGCTATAACAATCATGGTATAATACCCCAACTGCACAAAATCCACAAGCAGTTGTCCTTCATATAAAAATGCTACGTAAAGCTTAAATAATTTTGAATGTGAATATCAGTATGTATTTGACAAATATTATTAACTCTAGTAAGTATTATTGTGAAATAAATCTCATTTAGTAATTTTTGTTTGTTTGCTTACCTCATAGATCACTGAGTTGCTGTAGTATAACTAATGTTTCCTGTTGTTCTAACTACTGCAGTTTACCTCATACTACCTACCACATCTATCCATTTCCCAATCCATGGCTACCTAAACTTTTTCAACCCGTGGCATACTAAATGATTTTGTTTAGAACAATGTCTCCATCCCTTTATTATCTTATCAGTAATGCATCAACAATATGCTTGCACCATATCCTTGATAAGACATAGTAGAGCTTTACATTATTTTTCTTCTTATATTTAGAATATGTTTTTTCATGAGATTTCATGAGTTTTCATGAGGGGACACCCCTCTGACCCTTCAAGAAAACTTATGAAAAAACGCACTGTAAATATAAGAAGAACAAAAATGGAAAGCTCAACTATTAAATTAATTAGAGATTCTAATAATACTTTTATGAGAATTAATTTTTCAATAACTATTTTGTCGACGGTGGGGGTTCTGTCTATATTCCTTTGAATTGAAAATGGTTTTATTAATATGTGTTAACATATATTTATTTATTTTCAATTTGGAGCAAGGGAAACCTTCTCTTATTTTTCCAATCACTTTTTTCATTTGTCTATTTCCCCTTCTTGATAGAGATAGCATTTATTTTATTACCAGCATATTATTTTGCTAGTATTTTGTGGGTTTAGGTATTTTTCAGGGAGTTTATTACACCAATGCAAGTTTACAATGGTGTTTCCTTTTTCTTTTAGATCTATAGTTTTACCTTTTAAATTTAGGTTAGTAATCTACCTGCAACCCCCATTTTAAAACAAGAAAGAAAGGATATGGGTGTATTTTCTCCCTCTTGCTATCACGTGTTCCTGTCACCATCTACCAATATACTTCTGTGTTGTTTGGGAAAACTGTTTATTAAGTTATTAAATTACCTTGAATATAAGCACATATTTCTGAGCACTCTTTTCTGTTCTTTTGACATATTTATTCCTGCATCAGTACTTTACTGTATTGTTTATTAAATATTTGGTCATATAACTATCAGTTATTTTAATGACACCACTTCAAAAGATGTTATCTGCATTGATCATTATGTATCAACTTAAATTTTATAAAGAGATTGTTGAGTTCTTCAGAAAATTAATGGCACTTTAGACAGTGATTCCCCTTAATGAAATATTATTTTTGAGTTAAAACTTTCATTTATGGCAGTTTTTTTCCAGTCATTGAATACGGAATATGTTTGAAGTGTTGTTTATATTTTTCTACACTCCTTGTATTTTTGTAGTATAACTTTTAGATTAGTTTCCCTAGAATTAATTTGATAGATTTTAGTTTTATTTCTACTGATGTAAATATTAAATTATTTGTATTTGATATACTGTGATCAATGATACTGAAAATGTCATTTTAGCAAACATTACTTAATAAATTCAAAATATGTCTATATAGAAAATAAGATTAGGTTATCAATACAATTGTTATTTATATGTTATGATTATCATTACTATTGCTGTTATTGTTGTTTCTGTTTTTAGGCTAATAGGATAAAGAGCACTGGTCAATAAACAATTTGGATTTATTCCTCCAACTTCCCTCAGACTGGTACACCATAACTGGAAACACATCATATAATTAAATTTCATCCAATAACCTGGCATCACCACACAAGCTCTGTTGCAATTATGTGTTTACTTTTGAGGTACTAAGTAATCTTTTGAATCTCTTGAATATCCTCATAGAAACACCAATGAGCTTGCACAATCTTCTCAGATTTATATATACTTATAGTAGTAACACATTTTAAATATAATACCAGAGTTTATAATGCAATTGAGATTTCAATTATTCTTCCTATAATAGTGCCAAATTTACTCTGAAAATAATTGCAAATTTCACATATATGTATCCTTACACCGTTTCATTTCTATTTCCTCCTACTTTAAACCTGTACTAGTTCACTGAATAATTGAGCCTCAGTACAGTGCTAAAAGAAGTCACTATAGTCAATACCATTTGATATTTCAAATCCATAGTGTTATGTTTTTCTTTCTTGCCTTCTAAAAAAATATTGGACAGCCACTTTAGATAATAAATTAAAATCTTATCTAAAAATCACTTAACTCCTGAAAGAAAAACTTATTGGAATATCAATCATCCCTTCCTCAAATATGAAATTCCTTTAACCTTGACCATTTCATTTTCTTATTAATTTTATTCAGTTATTTTTTTGGCTTCATTCTTTAAAGAGTTTTGGGATCACAGGAGGGTTACAATTGTGGCAGGGAGGAACATAGGTGAAGCTTTTCAGTGATGGGGGATGGATGGAAGGAGTTTCATCTGGGACATAAATATAGGGCATATGAAACAGTTCAAGTGTTCATATGGCATTGTCACAGTGGGTGGAGATCCACACAATAACCAAAAGAATATCCAATTCCCATCCTAGGGAGTTCTGCTACATTCTCTATTGGGACAGCAAGAATCCCCTGAGTACAGGGGCAGTGAATAATGAAGGAGGATGGGTCATTGATGGGTAACTGATATGGATGACTGTACTTGTGAAACTTTTCTTTTGAAATTGAAATTTAACCTAATGTTTTAGGTTGCCTAAGAGTTACATCCTGAGATCCTCCTTGTTGCTCAAATGTGGCCTTTCTCTAAGCCAAACTCAGGAGCATTACCACCCCTGGCATGGGACATGACACCAAAGGCCTCCCTTGCACCAAAGGATTACTACCAAGCACCAGTGACCAATTCAACTAGAAAAAGACCTTGAACAAAAGTGGGAAATGGTAAAGACAAATGAGTTTATATGGCTGAAGGACTTCAAAGTAAGTTGGGAGGTCATTCCAGAGGTTACACATAGGCACGTCTCAGCAGGATCTCATTGACTACCACAGTAAATATTGCCTCAAATAGTGGGGCTCCTGAGGGCTCTGGAGACATCTGGACACAATAAGCAGGACTGACAACACAGGAGTTTGGTGCCCTCTCTGTGGGCCCTATTTGGAATTTATGCTCCCCAGTGTGACAGAGTTGGACTCAGTTGTGGATTCCCTACACATGGCTCTTCTACATCTTCTTTTTGAACCTATAGTTAGTACTAGAGTTAACAGGTTTATGTCAAAGAGACTTAAATCTTTAGGCTTTTCATCTGCCAGTCAGGCCCTGAATCTCAACAGAGTTGCAACACCTTCTCTCTAGTCCATTGGACTCAACAAGTACACCTAAAAAGGAAATGATGATGGGCAATAACCATAGGAAGGAATGAGAGTCTGCAACTGCAAGCAAGATGGTCCCATCCATCTGCCTCATGTTTTCTAAGCCCCCTCTGAATTAGAGGTCAAGTGGGCCACACCATCCCAGAATCCTCAGGATTGGGGAATGAACAATGGATTAGAGAAGACTTATTGTTATTCTTCTATAGACTTATTGTTTTTCTAGCAATGAAAGAAATTTTTTCATTGATATGGAGGCAGTAGCCATCACAGGTTCTGAGGGGATGGAGAGGGGAAAAATAGGTGTAATATGGTTGTATTTTTGGGACATTGGAATCTTCCTGAATGATATTGCAATGACAGATACAGGCCATTATATACCTTGCCATAAGTTTCAAAATTGTGTGGAAGAGATTTTAAAATATAATGGAAACTGTAATCCACACTTAGTGGCATTGCTCCAACATGAGTTCTTTAGTTGTAATATGATGAAGAATGTTGTTAATGTGGGAAAGTGTGGGAGGGGTATGGAATGGGTCATATGGGAATCCCCTACATTTTTAATGTATCATTTATGTAATCTAAGTATCTTTAAAAACTGAAAAAAGAAAAATATATATATTTCCTATATAATTGGCCATTTAGATTCAGGAAAAGAGGACATGTTTGCCTTCTTTGTTTTTTCTTACTTTAAATTTTCTCTATTTACTGTCCATTTCTAGGGTCCTTTCAGATATGGAAGAGTTTAGAAGAAAACAGATAAAAAGTGATACAAAAGTTTGCATATGTTTATACATTGCAAATTGAAAAGTGTGTCCTCTGGGTGTGAGTCAATGTACCTTTGAAAATCTGTACACTTGTGGCACACTTTTATTCTTCTTAAACCAATATATATTTAAAGGTGTTTAGTTTTTTTTAAAAGCTTTGTTGAGATTGATTTAACATACCAGAAATATTTACCATATTGAGTAATCAATTCGATGGTCTTAGTGTACTTATAGAGATTTGCAATGGTCACCACAATTAAAACTAGATCATTTTAACCCTTTTTCAAAAGGAACACCATCTCTATTAGGAATCCCTACTTTTTTCCCTACTCTCAATTATAGGCAACCAATAAGCTACTTTCTGATTCTATAAATTTGCCTTGTCTGAACCTTTTATATAAATGGAATAATACTTCTATGGTTTATTATGACTGGCTTCTTTCACTAAGCCTAATGTTTTAAAGTTTTATCCATGCTGTAGTGTGCATCAATACTTTAATTCTGTTTGCAGAAAAATATTATTACCTTGTATGTGTATGTGAGACTTTATTTTTACATTTTCCAGTTCATGAAAATTTCTTTCCCTTTTTGGCGACTATGAATAATTTTCCATATATATTTTCATACAAATATTGATTTGAAATATATTTTTCATTTATATATTTATTCATTAATATTAAAAGGGTTCTAGGTTTACAGCAAAATCAAGTAGTTAGTAGAGATTTCCCAAATACCCCTTCTCAAAAGCAATTTTCTCTATTATTAACATTTTCTATTTCTGTAGTAACTTTGTTACATTTTATGAAAAAATATTGTAAGATTAACTATTATCTATGTTTTATATTAGGGATAAATCTTCACTCTGTTATAGAGTTCTATGACGTTTTTAAAATTTTATTGTGGCAGCATATTTAAAATGCAGAATTTACCATTTTATTCATTTTCAGTTATACAATTCAGTGGTTTTAATTATAATCACAATGCTGTGCCAGTATCAATCACCATCCTTTACCAAAACATTATAATTGCCACAAATGCAAACTCTTTATTAATTAAACATTTACTCCCCAGTCCCCATGCCACCCAGATCCTATTAATTCATATACTAATTTATGACTTTATGACTTTGCATGATACAATTATACTTTATGTAAGTTCCTGCAATATTTGTACCTTTGTGTTTAGTTTATTTCATTCAATTTGAGGTCTTCAAGATTCATCCATGTTGTAGTAAGTATGAGAATTTTCTTTTTCAGCTAAATGATATTCCATTTGCGTGTATACTAAATTTTGTTTATCCATTCATCCATTGATGGACATTGCCTTTTGGCAATTGTGAGTATTATCACTATGAACATTGGTGTGCTAAAATCTCTTTCAGTCACTGCTTTCAATTATTTTGGGTATATAACTAGAAGTAGTATTACCAAGTTATATAGTAACTCTATCCTTAACATTCTTAGGAACTGACAAACTATTTGCTACAACAGTGGTGCATTTTACATTCCCATCAACCATATACAAGGGTTTCTAATTTTTCACATTCTCTACAGTATTTGTTTTATTTTTTTCATAGAGGCTATTCTAGTTGGTGTGAAATGGTATGTTATTGTGGTTTTGATATGGATTTCTATAATGGCTGATGATGGTGAGCATCTATTCAAATGTTTATTAGCTATTTGTATATTTTTTGGAAGAAATGTCTATTTGTATATTTTCTATATTTTTTAAATTGGGTTGTTTATCTTTTTGTTGTTGAGGTGCATGCGATCTTTGTATATTCTGGCTAAACACTTATCAGATATATGGTTTCAAATATTTTCTCCTTTTGTTTATGTTGTCATTTTACTTTCTTAAAAGAATCTTTTGATGCACATATTTTTTTTTGAATTTTAATGAAATTCAATTTTAATAAAGTCTTTTTTACTTATTGTGTTTTTGTTTTTTTTTAATCACTCAAAGTTTTGGTGTAAAGGCTAAGAAAGAATTTCCAAACCCAAGATCTGGAAGATATTTCCCTGTGTTTTCTTCTTAAATTTAGTTCTTTGTACCATTTTGTGTTAGTTTTTGTATATTGGGAAGTTTAAGGCCACTATCATTCTTTTCCATATGGATATCCAATTTTACCAATACCATTTGTTGAAGAGACTATTCTTTTCTCATTGAGTAGACTCAAAACACTTGGTAAAAATCAGTTGGCCATAGATATGAGCATTTATTTCTGAAGTGTCATTTGAATCCATTGATCTATATGTCTGTACATGTGTCAATAATATGATTTGATTACTGTAGCTTTGTAATAAGTGTTAAAATTGGGAATTGTGAGTCATCCAAATTAGCCTGTCTTTTTCAGGGTGTTCTTCGCTATTTGGGTCCATTTAATGTTCCATATGAATTTGATAATAGACTTTTCCACTAATACAAAAAAGGCTGTTGGAATTTTGTATAGGATTGCATTGTATATGTTAATTGTTCTGAGTAGAAGAGATATCTTAATATTTACTCTTCCATTCTATGAATACAAAATATCCCTCCATTTAGGTAGGTCTTTAATTTCTTTCAGCAATATTTGGTAGTTTTCTGCTTGTAAATGCTTTACATAATTGTTTAAACTCATATATTGTATTATTTTAGCTGCTAATGAAAGTTTAATTCTTCTCTTGATTTTGCCTTCCGATTGCTGATTACTAATGAATAGAAACTCAGTTGATTTTTCATGTTGATCTTGTACCCAGCTACCTTATTGAATTTATTTATCTATATATATTTTTTATTTTTAGGATTTTCTACATATAAGATCTTGCCATCTGTAAAGAGAGAAAATTTTAGTTCTTCCTTTCCAATTTGGATTAATTTTTAATCTGTTTTCTTGCCTATTTTCTTTGGTTAGATAGCCCAGCACAATGTTGAATGAAAGAAGTAACAGTGAGCATCCTTGTCTTCATCTTATGGGGGATGCTTTCAGTTTTTCACTATTGAGAATGATATTAACTGTCGGTGTTTCATATATGCCCTTTACCATGCTGAGGAAGTTTACTTCTATTCCTCATATTCTAAATGTTTTTATTAAGAACAAGTGCTGGATTTTTTTCAAAAACCTTTTCTGCATCAATTGAAATGATTATGTTTAATTTTTTATCTCTCTCTTCATTTCATTGATGTCATGTAAGACATTAGTTGATTGTTTTAAGTTAGATAACTATTAAATTTTCAGGATAAATAACACTGAAACATAAGAAATGGAATTTAGCACTAAGACATGATTGCATATCATTACCTTTTAAATTACATAAAATTATTTCCCTTGTATCCTAGGAACAGGGAAAGAAACAAGTTACTTTCAAGTATTCAGTCATCCTACATCCATCATATTGATTAATATTTTGGAGTTTTCTAATTCTCTCTCTGTTATAGAGTTCTGGCTTAATTACATTGTCTATGTAGAAGATACATTATATAATTTCAATATTTTTAATTTTATTGATATTTGGTTTGTGACCTAACACATTATCTGTCCTGGAGAATGGCCCATGTGCACTAGAAAAAAATGTATACATCTTCTACTGCTGAGTGAAGGCTTTTGTATTTTTCTGTTAGTCTATTTGTTTTAGAGTATTGTAGAAGTTTTATGTTACCTTTCTGATCTTCTGTATAGATTTATGCACATTTTTAAAGTACTGTATTGAAGTGTCTTGCTAGTAATGTAGAACGATCTATTTCTCCTTAAGAATCTGTCAAAATATGCTCATATATTTGGAGGATTTGTTGTTAGTTCCATATATATTTATAGTTATCATATCCTCTTTTTGAATTGACTCTTGTATCAATATATAAGTTTCTTCTACATCCCTTGTGACAGTTTTTAACTTAAAATGCTTTCCTCTTATATTAGTATACTACACTAATTATTTTAGTTACTATTTGTATGGATAACTTTCATACTTCCACTTTCAACCTACTTTTTTCTATATTGCCATTGTGTTTTCTATTTCTAAAATTTGTTTCTAACTGAACCTGAAAGTTAAAGTCAAATTAATCACATCCTTATAGATAGGTTTGGAATATTCCCTACAAAATGCGATGAGGCGACACTTTGAGGGACTTTAAAGAATTTCTCCTATTTTTAAGGGTTTAGCTTGTGTGGTGGTTAACTGTATGTCTCATAGTGGCTATACTATTGTGTCCAATGTCTTGGTCACATTTGTTTCATCTAAATATTCCTGGGAAGGTGTTTGTTGATTTATTAACATTTACAGTCAGTTAATTTTCAGTAAAAATTACTACTGCAATGATGAATATGATACTTTTCCAATAGTTGAATGTCTTAAGAGTAAAATTTAGCTTTTCTTCATAAAGAAGAAATTCTGCCTCTACTACAACATCAATGATGGGCTAAGTTTCCAACCTATTGACATCTCATGAAAATATACTCAAGACTGCAAAAACAATGTTGAATCTCCAGCATGCAGGCCTGCCCTACGGATTTTGGTCTTGCAAGCCCTCCACAGTTATATGAGCCAATTTCTTAAAATAGATCCCTTTATATATATTTTGTTTCTTTGGAGGGCCATAATGGTGACAGATATGAGTATTTAGACTGGCTATAAAGGAACAAATTCTTAAAGATTAATTTTCTGAAGTGTTTCTGGGATTCTGTAATTGATTAGATAATCTGATTGGACTTAAATACACTAATGACTCTATTTACAGAGATAAAGTCGGCATTGATAGGCCTTGTCTTGATAAGGCAATAAAGCTAAGAAAATATCACCATTGAATATAGCTAATAAAAAACTAATAAGAGGCAAGGAGCTGGGTGACTAGTATTTCATAAGTGAGAATATTTTTTTAAGCTATCAAGTATAATGAGACAGTCTGTTGCTCATAATTGCTATGGTGAAAATGAAGAAAGAAAATGATTTTAAGAATTCAAATTCCCAGCTAGTGCTGCATATAACCTGAAAATTTCTCTGTGTGACTTGAAAAAAACCTTATCTCTTATAGCTGGAGAGCTAAAATTTCTGAAATCAAATCCAGAATTTAATTCTATGGGTGGCTGAATTATAACACATTGAATACTCAAATATGAAGGGTGTCTGCGATTAAAATATGGGCTTTGACTGGGAAGAAATGGTGCCCTCAAAATGGTAATGGTTATATAAAGAAGATCCTGGTGAAGATGGGGATCTTGCAATCCTATACTCTGCTGTCTTTTTTTTTTTTTTGCCAGTAGATGAAGTCTTTCCATGTCTGCCTCAGGATAGTAACCTTGCTTTTCCTGAGAAACCTCAAATAGTCTATAGGTTTTTTTTTTCAGTTTTGCAATAATTCCTTTTTTATGTGTGTGGATAACAAAATATTTCTTTTACATATGTAAAATTAAATATTGTAGAGCAGCATATACAGAATTACAGTTCCAAAGCAGAGCAATACAAATATATAAATTATTCCAGTTTAATAGAAAAGTGTAATAGCCAAATAGTGTCCAAATCAATTTTGGAACCAACTTGGATTTTACCACAGCAGTTCCATTTTCTTTGTCTAAGTATCTTAACACAATTCTGTAAAATAAATTTCTGATACCAGAGAGAAATTTAATTCAATGTCTGTAGTATATGGAACTCAGATTTAAAGCAGCAAAATCAATACTCACTCACAAACACACATAGTAAATGTAGGGATAGCATTTAAAAGAAGTCCCTATTGAACGATTTTTAAACTGCCTCCTTTGGGAGGTAATGGGATGGAAATAAACATTCAAGATATGTAGGAAGCAAGAAATACACATTTACTAAAATTTCTTTGGCTTTCTGTTTAGTTGGGGACGTTCAGCTAAAACCTTTTTTTGTGGGGTGGGGGTGGAGGAGGCAGAGGACAGTACTCATTTCATGATTGTTTTGTTTCATTTTGGTAGCTTCCTTCTGTGGAATAGTTTAATACACTACAGTGCATTAGTAATCTGACTCTTAAGAAAGCCTGAAACTATCTGTTTAGAAATACACTCAAAAGCTATAGACTTGCTATGATGTGGTTCCTATCTTGGTAACTATAACCAGAAATTACTTAATAGGTTAAATGTTGCTCTAAGGGCAATTAGGAAAGGATGAAAATCCTAAGATGTATGACAGACCCTTGTTGTTTCAAACACAACATTATAGCCTTCCTCCCACTCAATATATTTTTAAATATATTTTTTAAACATACTTAGATTACATAAATGTTACACAAAAATTATAGGGATTCCCATATGCTCCACCTCCCACACGTCCCACAACTTCCCACATAAATATCTTTTATTAGTGTGGCACATCACCTGCAATGGATATACACATATTGGGGTTTTGCCAATAAGCATGGACCATAGTTCACATTGTAGACCACACTCTCTCCCACACATTTCTGCATGATATATGCTAATGTAAAATGGCCTATATCTGTTGCTGCAATGTCACTCAGGATAATTCTCAAGTCCCAAAAAAGCCCCTGTATTACAACTGCTTTCCCTCTCCTTGTCCCCAAAGTGTCCAGTGGCCACTGGCTCCTCATTAAATTGTAATTTCTTCCATTACTTGAATCACAATATGTCTATAACAGAATACCAGGAAGTCCACTCATCAATGCCTTGTAATACACTGCTGATTCTCCTTTAAACCCATCTCCAGGATCTCTGTTTGTCATAAAGCTAAAACTAGACTGAAGTTCCAGGAGATCCCGAAGACTGAGAGGTACAAAGTGAAAAATTAGTGGTGCATGCTACTCCAAAAGAATTGCGTGATTATTCCAATCTATATACACAGAAATCTGGGGACATGTGCAGAGCTCTGCATTAAGATGTGGAATAATGTTGAAAGGAACACAAATTTAGAAAAGTTCAAATAATTGTTTTTGACCCAGTAAACATAGATTTTGTATCCAATGTTTAGGGCTTAGAAAGGACTCTAACAGTTTCATTGGTTGATTGGTTAAAAAAATGGAACAAATAATGGCTTACCCTAACTGAAGTTGAAATGCTAATCCCACCTAGGTATTCTGTAGAAAAAGCTATCAGAAGGCTTAGAAATATTGGTTTGTTAAAGTGGTTTTATAATGTAAGACCAATTCTATCACTGTAGGAAGGTCCAGAAGACACACAATTTAATGTTACCATGAAAAAAAAAATTGTGAAAAGAGCCTTGACATCCTTAAAGTGCTCTGCTGTCACTCACACATATGTCATAAATTATGTTGGGAACTGCTGCCCCTGAACTGGGATCCTTGAATGCAATGGATGAAATTGGATCCCAGCATGTCAGAGAAAAATTGGAGGTACACCATCTCCTATGCAAAAGGGAGCATGATTAAAATAATGGACACCAGTGTCAAAGAAGTAATCATAATAACCTGACTTTCAGAGATCTGTGGTATTGGCCATTTGATCACAGTTTTCCTAGAAAAGAAATAGATGGGCAGTCTTCTATATATTTGCTTGAACTGTATAATTAGAGAAGCTCTATATCCATTGAACAGAAGTCTAATGTGCATCAACAAAATATAGAGTCATGGTCTGTTAATCAATTGACAAGATTGAGAGAGTTTATAGATCCTGAACCACTGGAATAAATTGAAGGTCCCTAGAGGACAACCCTGTTACACTGTCAAAAATTAATACTGTTAATCTTTCTTCAGGCCTTCCCCAAAGAGACCAATGGCTTTTTACTGGATGACTGTGCATTGGGGAATAGGAAGCAATCAGACTTTTGGGTATTACTGGTCTCTGTCTCCTAAATGTCAATAATCCCAAGAGACCAATAATATTATTGTGTTCCGCCTGTCAGAGTAAGTGCTTATGGAAGTATGAAGTACATTTGAGTTTTAGCTCAGGTCCATTGCAGAGTGTGTCCAGGGGGTTCTTCAACATATTCGTGGTTAATTCCCTAGTACCAGGATGCATTATAGGAAAGACATACTAAAAATGAGTACTGTCCACATTGGTTCCCTTACCTCTGGATTTAAGAATATCATGGTAGAAAAGACGAAATGGAAGCCTCTAGATCTGCTTTGTCTAGGAAGATAGTGTTTGTAAAATAAAATTGTCTCCTTCATTGGGCATTACCTTGAGGGGATCTCTTTCTGAAAAAGAATTTCCCCAGAAGACAAACACACATACATATACACAGAAAATTGTCCTGCAGGGGCTTTAGGAGAAAATGGAACTCACACTTCAGGGTTGTTAATAAGAAACACTTTGTGATAAAACTAGTTTCAGACCAGTAGATATATCTTATCAGAGTGCACAAGCATACCATACTAATCAATGAATATATTCTCCCTACTTTCTGAGACAACTTTATATAAATAGAAACAATGTCAACTTAACAGAACATTTCTTCACTTGCTTCCATGTTCACCCTATAAAAGTTTTCCCTTTAACCCCCTCAGTTGATCTCCCTTCTACTTTCTGAATAGGATGCTCCTAACTCATGAACCATTCCAAAAAACTGTGAGATTCTAAATTGCACTGTTTTTTCTTTAACATTAGATATTAAAAGCAAGACCATATTCCTGGAGGAACTTTGTAGATTAGTGTCATTTTCAAGGACTTGAAGAATGCAAGATTTGTGATTACCTTAAAATCCCCATTTGAACTGAGTAATAGGTCTATATACATTACATATGGTTTTGCATTATATGAAGGCAATACCCATAAGGGGACAACTGCAGCACTACAGCCTCTTTTTGGGATATCCCTCAAGGAGAATGGTGAAAGAAAATCCTCTCAGTAAACACCTAGATGTTCCTTTTGCATAGAAGGCAATATATGTGATTATGGACCCACTGGCTTTGTCTAATGGTTTAG
>JAQZBX010035876.1:0-24397 GCA_029593785.1 Cabassous unicinctus
TTACTTAAGTATTTAAATTTTTATGTTTTTAAATATTCTGAGTTTTTAATTCTACTAATCAGATCCAAAGGCAAATAAAGTTAATATTTACCTGACTGTCTGGGTACCATCGTCTTGAAGATGATATGCTCTAGCAGTATTCTTCTTAGCCCATTCAACATGCTCTTCTTGGTTCCATGTCCCTACAACCACAGAGGTTTTCCCACTCTCCTTGTCCTAATATACAAAAAAATATTTGTGATAATGCATGGTTCATAGCATGGAGACATTTACGCTGATGACTTGACCCTCCAATAAGCTGAAGTCCTTCAGTCGCACACTGGATATCTATATTTAGGTATAATGATGTTAGTCCTACTCAATGAGTAGAAATTTGAGCTCGTTATTTTTATTCCTTTTTTCTGTGAATGATGTATCCACTTTCTAGTCAGGCTAGTTCCAGTTAAAAGAGTCATTTTTGAGTCTTCTATCTTCTTCCTCTCCTACATCAATCAGATCTGTCAATTTTTTTTCTGGAGATGTTCTTGGCTTCAGACTTTTTCTCTACATTTTCACTGCCAGCCCCTTACAAGTCCCTCCTGCCCCACCTGAGAGTTTAATCTTTCATACTTAAATATTAAAACCATATACTACTGTAATTTTTAATTAAATCTTTTGGCTTCTTATCTCTTATCCTGTACTCAAACTGAGCCTATCTTTATCCTACTTTTACTTTTTCAAAGGCAAACTTTCAAGTTATGCTGGTTTTCACATTACACATTTTACACATTTATTTCTGTATCAAGACTGTCTGTTCCCAAACCTCTGTTCTCATTCTGCCTATCTGTTATGAATTCCAGTTCACAGTGAACACTTCTGCTACAGTATTATTGTATTATTTAAAAAAAACACTAACTATATACTGTCTTATATGTGCACTACTAAGGTCCTTTCTTCTTTCATTCCTTTATATTTTATGCCTGGTATCATGCTGGGCACTAATATACATCTGATTAGTGGAGTTAAAAACCCTTACAGTGGCAAACAAAACAGGCATAGCCACTGCTCTAGTGGTGCTTATTGCCTAATGGAAGAGAACAGAAACACTCTTTCAACAACTAGACTGTAAATTCCTAGAGAATCAGGGATTAGAACAGCAGAGTGAAGTGTTTAAGAGCTGGATTATGGGGAAGTGGGTGTGGCTCAATCGATAGAGCTCCCGTTTACCATATGGGAGGTCCCGGGTTTGCTTCCAGGGTTCGCTTCCCGGGGCCTCCTTGTGAGGGCAGGCCGGCGCGGTGGGCTGATGCGGCAAGACCTCACAGCAAGGGGGAGATAAGCAGACACAGAAAAAGCACACAGCAAATGGACACAGCAAACACAAGCAGCAAGGGGGGGGATAAATAAATAAATAAATAAATAAATCTTTAAAAAAAAAAAAAAGAGCTGGATTATGTAGCAAGAGTACCTGGGTATGAATTCTAGTTTCACCATTTACAACCTATGTGACTTTAGGAAAGTTACTGATCTATTTCCTCATTTCAGAACAATACCCACCTCATAGGGTTGTTAGGGAGAGTAAATGAGCTAAAATGTGTAAAGTACTTAGAACAGTGCCCAACACAGAGTGAGCACTTTATTTGTAAACTATTAACATTTTATACTTCTGAAAGCACCTAGCAGAGTCTCTCAAAAAAGTTCTAAGTTATATGACTTGGCAAAAATAAGTTTGATAAAAGCTAGTGTTGGCAAGTGGAAACAATGGAAAACAGCCATTATTAAAAGAGTATAAACTGTCAACTTTGGAAGGCAGTTTTCCAAAATGCATTTATTTGACCTATCCATTATATTGCTAGAAATGTGTCATAGGAATATACTTACAAAATTATACCAATAAAACTATTTAAAATGTTCACTAAAACACTGTCTATAACTTCAAAAATGAGAAACAATTTCAAAATTCATCAATAGAGGTCTGGTTAAATATATAGTGGGTATATACATAATCCTCTGTATCTGCTGAAAAGAATGAAATTGGCTGTTGCTGACATGAAAAGATGTCCAAAATCCTAAGTGAAAAGAACAAGTGTAGAGTAGTGTGCTTAGTATGATCTCTTCTGTATAAATAACATCTATGTATACGCATTTTTTATTCCCCCTTCTGGATGGTTAACAAAGCAAATGTTAACAGCAATTACTTTTGGGAAGTGGGACAATGGTGGAGAAGAAGAATTTTACATTTCATTCTAAATTTCTGGCATATTTTCTTTCAATTAAAAAAAAGTTTTTGGGCATTATCTAGGTAGTAGTTAGATGGAACTTTATCCTCTTACTATATTAAACTAATAAATATTAAAAATAAATAAAACATCTACAAAGCAGAAAGGATATATGGAAAGAATGCTTAGTTTACAGATGCTGGATATATTTGGTATGATTTAAATGTCGAAGGTAAGTTGATTTTTCCTGGTATGCTCCATCTTGGCATTTAAGATTAACTTGGATATCTTGAGAGGGTGAATACAGAATTTTCTAATTGCTGATTATTATTTCTCTCAGGGAATGAGAAGAGCCTTTTATAGTAGCCAAGTCAATATTTTATCAATTAAAGCTAGTCTTCAATGCTGAGCAGTTAACCTTATCAAAGTACAAACATGATAAAAAAAAAAAATCATTGGAGCATGAACCTTAGAATTTAAGCAGTTTGACTCAAGTATGGGAGAATATGCTATCTGATATACAAAATTATAAATAAAAGTCAATGTGTATAATCTTAAAACTTATTTTATTTTAAACTTAGATGATATGGCATCTTCTTTTAGCTGAGAAACTTGCTGTATTCTATTTTACTAACTCTAGGTAGGATATGTATGTGTCTAGGATAATGTACTATCCTATCATTTATTCTCTTAATTTAAAAGATTAATTATATAAATGACTAATTTTTCCATCAAAGCTGAAGAAGTATATTCTACCATAGTAATGCATGAAATTGAATAATTAAAACGTCATTTTATGATGATTGATTTAGACAACACCAAGTTTTATATTTGCCAGAGTTTAAAGAAACTTTGATTAATATTTCCAGATTAAAATCGCCTCACAATTAAAACCAGTATCTCCTCCTTTTTTTCCACAGAAGATTTTAAAAACTTTAATCAATCTAATGGTAGAATAATATAAATGCTTTTCTATACCTCATGGTATTGATGTACATGTTTGCCATAGCAGAATTCATATTTCCACCAACCAACACCCTAAAAGGAGAGAAAACATCAAGTTATGCACAGAGAAAGGGAGATTGGGGCCTCTCTAAATATTTCCACATGATAGCAATAGTAGAAATGAAAATTAAAATAAAGTATTACTAAGAAATTTAAAAAATTAGAAAAGTACAGGGAATAACTGCTGTACTATCTTGGTAAAGTGAATCAAAATGAAAATTCTACTGTAAAATATATTTCTCATTGAAGCCATATTTCAGGGGCAAATTTTACTTTTGTAAAAATTAAGTTTTAAATGTGATTGCTATGTAACTAAAATGTAGGACATACAATCATTGATGTCCATTCCAGCAAATGACCAAAATCATACATGACTTGGTTATATATATTTTCTGCAGAGTAAAGGTCAAGTTGAAGCTCATGAGTAAAGTGAACATAATGACTGTGGATTAGATTATGCACGTTAAGTGGCCAGATGCCAAAAAAGAAAATCACCATCAGGAGGCTTCTACAATCCTGCCATTTCTCTACAGACAAAACCTTTTCAATGTTGCTAATGCCCACGGTTAAAAAAAACTGAAAAGTAAAGGTTACAGGATGATTATTTAAATTCAAAGTTCATTTCTCACCCCATGAAAGCAGTAAGAACCACTAAGAAACTCTTTTATGAGTTGGTCATCTGTCAATTTGGATATGTGGGTTGTTCCAACAGTGAGCATTGGCTGAGAGCCAACAGCAATGGGCTTGTGGATTGCCGGAAATCTCTCTTCCTTAGTTGACTGCAACTCATCCTAAAATTAAACATACATATGTTTCAGGGCTTCCATGTCACAATTAAAATTTTTTTTTGCTATGGTTTAACTAGTCTTTTTTAAACTAGAAAATGTGGAAAATAAAAGTTGCTTATTTTTTTTTTTTTTAAATTAGAGAAGTTGTAGGTTTACAAAGAAACCATGCAGAAAATACAGTTTCCACATACCTCCCATTATTAACACCTTGCATTAGTGTGGTACATTTGTTACAGTGGGCTCATTTGTTTTTGATGTGTTTTAAGAAAATGAATTTTGCAATACTTACTAGTACAGAAAAAGCTCTAGACAAATGTTCGCTCCAGCTACCAGTTAGGGGTATGGTGACCATCCTGAACATATAGGGATAATTCCCATTTCAGATATTTTGTCCCATTATTCTTAAGTACTTTGCTACTTATTAGACTTTGTGCCCTACACCGAGTTTTAGAGAATGTGGTCAGTATGGAGAAAGGATAATAAAGAGGGAAAAGAGAAGCTGAGAGGGAGGAATTATTAGTTACTAATTATTCAAACATAGCAGAACTTGGTTGCCTCCCTGGAGGAACTTGAAATTTAGTAGGGAACACATACAATTAATGAGGGTATAAGTAACAGTAGAGCCACAAAGGAAAGGGTGATTCAAAGAGTCTCTGAAAAAGAATTGAGGCATAAGGGCTTCACAGAAAGAAAACTCAATCAATTCTTGAAACAAAATGTAAATTTGTGATTTATGTGCATGTTTGAATGAAAAGTCTTTAAAACTTGAATAGGAAAAGGGTCCCCAATGAGTGTATAGTGTATACTACGTCTCCTTTTTCAGCAGTTGTAATTGCCACTGGTTATCTTTTGCTAACTATGGTTTTCTTTTGCTTCTATTTCAGCTTGTAGGTATACTGGATGGTTACTCTTGCTATATAAATGAGCCCAAGATGGCCTCTGTGCATTGGCCTTGTTTGTTGTTTACTTCTTCATAGCCACTTGGGTCCATTTAGAAAAGCCTGCTGGCACCAAACTCAAATTTTTACACATCTGGTTGTTTTAAAAATAGCCCAAATAAGCACTTTTTAGGCCTTTGGAGCTGACCTGCTTTGCATACCCTGCAAAACTGTGCCAACATCTGCTAGCAATAGATAAGATAAAACCTTGTGGTTACAAGGACCCAAGCTGCTTCAGGAATTCCATGTTACATTTAGAGTTCTTTGACCTAGAGAGACTCCCTGTAGTGCTGGCTCTGTGATATTGCCTAGACATGTAAGCCCCTCCCCTCCTCTCCCATGGGAGTTTTCCCTTGCCCTGTTTCATCTTCTGTTGGCTCCCTCCTGCCTCTAGAAGGCCTATTGTTGAGAAAAAAGGTCCCCTCTCATGCAAACCTGTCAAAGCATCATCTCAATAAATAGCTTGTGTGTTACTACCATCTAGTGGTCAAATCTTTTTCTTGATCCACTTGGAAATCATCAGACTTGAAGTCATTACAATTCTAGAAAATGTAATTTCTCCTCTAATACCAGGAAGAACAAGAACTACCAAGATGGCTTCTTATTTTATGAGAAGATCTCGAGCTTTATGGTAAAAAACCTTTCTACATTTAGTGCCTATTATATTCTTGTTACTATTTTAAATACTATTAAAAATGAAGCAGACATAGCCACTGCTCCTTAGGAGCTAAAAAGTCTAATAAACCAAACTAATAATTTAGAGTACATATGACCTATGTTAAGGTTAATGAAGAAAAACAATAATGCTGCACAGTGAGACCTGCAACTGAGATGAGGGAAAGAGGTAGGAGGAATAGAAGCGTGACCATTTCTTATTATTTTGTCTTTTGGACAGAACATCTACTTTCATTTTTAAGGAAAATTATTCTAATAAAAGAATGATGATGGTAGTTTTTGTAGTAGGGTTTGGAAATTCATAAAATGGATTCCTAGGGGGCGGATGTGGCTCAAATGGTTGGGCATCCGTCTCCCATATGGAGGGACCTAGGTTTGATCCCCAGGACCTCCCGGTAAAATAAAGGAAAATATAGAAGGTGCGTGGGCCGTCAGGCCCCACAAGTGGATGAGCCCCCAGGCCCCACGTGTGGGCATGCCAGGCCCCGCCGAGCCCCGCAGCAAGATGATGATGTAACAGGAGAGTGACACAAACGGAGAGCCAAGACGAGACGTGCTGAAAAAACAAGAACTAAGGTGGCACAGGTGGTGGAATGCTTCTCTCCCACATCGGAGGTTCCCAGGATCAAATCCCGGTGAAGACAGGAGAAGAAGGATGAGAAGAAAGGGCAGGAAACAGACATAGAGAATTGCCCAGCAAATGGACACACACAAAAAACCAGCAAAAATGGGCGGCGGGGAAGGGGAAGTTAAAAATGGATAAAAAGTAAAATAAATCTTTAAAAAAAAAAAAGGATTCCTAGTAGTCTAGTAATCTCCAAATTAATTTAATTTAATAACACAGGCAGAATATCAAACCAAATTTCTAATGGCCAAATCTGTATTTCTGTTTGAAAAATAAATGAAAAAAAATCTTTGTATTTATGGTAAAGCTTAATCCAGACTTAAAAGGCAAACTATATGCCAAATATAAAGTTTTACAAAGTTGTATGTAATAAACTAGAATTATAAAAACAGTGATTCAGAAATAAGGATGACCAGTACTGTATGAACTACTCATCATACCTAAGATTTTCACACAGACCATTTAGGAACGGCTCTAAACATTTTTAAGAATTTTCAAAACATCATCATCTGTTGTTTTTGTAAAATCTATTTTTCTCAACTGGCAGATTAAACATTCATTAAAGAAAAGTACACTGGTACTTCTTTGAAAAATAATGAGATTTGTGAAGCATTTTGATTAAACCGACTTTTAAGTATCTGTCAATATTTAGATCCCTAACAAGGAGATGACTAGAAGAGAATTCCATCTCAAATCTTTTAATACAGCATTCCAAATCAAACTGCAGAAAAATGTTAAGATCACTTTTTCCTTCTATCAGAATGACAGTGTTGGTTACAGCATCCAGAAAGAGTCTGGCAATAGTTTCGCAAACAGTATTTAAGAGGGAGAGGAGAAACAGGCTTTGCAGCTATATTAGTTAATTCAACAACTGTTAAGTGGCACAGCTTGCAGGCATCATGCAAGGAACTGGAAATCCCCAAATGAAGAAAGTATAGTTTCTTCTGCCCTCCAATTTAATGTAAGAGCATAGGTAGAACAACCAATTTTAGCCATGTAAGTGCCAGAATAGAGGATTGAATAAAATACAGGACCAGAGAAGAGGAAACATTTCTCTCTTCCAGGGGTAATTCAATGGAAGTCCTGGCTCATTTCCAAAGGAAGTGACCCTGGAATAAAATCTTTAAGCACAGACAGAAGTACATCAGGTAAAGGGGAGAAGGGAGACAAGAGAACCAAGAAGACAGAAAAGCATATATCCAAAGCAAAGAGGCTAGAAAAAGCAGGGTACTTTTAGGTAACTCTAACTTGTTTAAAATAGCTGGGGTAAAAGGTAATGGTGAGGTAGTTATGGGAAATGAGGCTGGAGCCAGATTACAAAGGGGCTTGTGTTCCATGAGCAATAATTTCATCCTGAGGTGTAGATCATTCTAACCACCAAAGGACTAAATACATAATCAATGTTCATTTTAGAAAGAGCATTTTATCAGCTTTCTAGGAAGGATTAGAATAGGGATAAGACCAGTTTCTGGTCCTAGCAAATGATGAAGGCCTGATCTAGTGACAGGACAGTTTTGAAAAACACTTAGAAAATACTGATGGTGCTTAGTGAATGATTACAGTTAGATATAAATGAAAATATAGGGAAGAAAAACAACTTAGGTTTCTGACTTGGACAACTGGGTAGAGCACAGTGGTTTAAAAGCAATGGGGGGCGGGGGGACGGGGAAGGAGTGGGTATAGGTCAGTTGTTGATCGCCTGCTTCCCATGTATGAGGTCCCGAGTTCAATCCCTGGTACCTCTTGAACAACAACAATAAATAAATAAATAAAGCAATGGGGAGGGCGAGAAAAGGGTCAGTGTGAAAGAGAAAACATGATGACCTTGAGATTACCGCAAACATATATGGATATTTTCAATAGGCAGATGAAAAGGGAAGGCAGTATATCAAAAGGGGGAAGCAGCAGCTTAGAGAAGTGGTTAAAAGGCTTTAGAATCACACTGCTTTGATTCTAATCTCCAATCTGTCACTTGTTACTTCCCCTCTCTGAAGTTAAGTTTCCTAATCCATTAAGGGAGATAATATCCCTTAGGTCAGGGGTTCTTAACAAGGGACCCATGAGCTTGAATTGAAATAAAAAAAAATTATTCTTGTAGGGACGTGTTGGTTTGGGTGATATATTTATTAAATAATACACAGTGTAGTGTGGACTTAGTAAGGGGTCTGTGGTTTTCACCTGATTGGCAAAGGAGTCCGTGGAACAAAAAATGTTAAGAACCTCTGTCTTAGGTTGTTGTGAGGATTTGATAATACCTGTTAGGACTTAATATATGTTAGTTTTTAAGATTGTGGCTTGAGTTCAGGAGAAAGGTCAGTGGTCGGAGATGTGTATTTGGGACTTACAGGCATATCAATGGAAGTTGAAAGAATGGGTATGGATGTACTCACATAGGGAAGCTGTACAGAATAAAAAGAGAAGGGGAGTATGAATAGAACCACGGTGAACTTCAACATTTTATGGGGCAGGAAGTAGAGAAAGAACCAGTATACAAGGCGGAAAGAGCAAGAGAGAACAGTAACTTGGATGTCAAATGAGGAGGAAAAGCTCAAGCTTTGAATGTTCAGCAATGTTGAAAGCTAAGATTAAGTTAGGTGTATAATCCATCAGAATTAGAACCAACAGATTGCTGTTGCCCTTCATGATATTAGTTTCAGAAGAATGATGGTTTGATGCCAAATGACAAGGAGTTGAAGAATAAATGAAGTACTAGAAGGTGGAGATGGAGTTTAGTTAATTCTTTCAAGAGGCTTAGCTGGGAAGTTCAGGTATATAGCTAAAAATTGAACCTAACTAAAATGAACAAGATGTCAAAATTTAAAATATTATATTATGCAGATTAAGAGAATGCTATAATAGTTTCTGAAAAGGACTAGAGTAAGGAAAAAATTAAAATCAATTAAAGAATTGGAATTTAAAGTTTCAGGAAATTTTAGGAAAATGAATTATTAATACTATACTACAGAAATCATTAACACATTGACATATGCTCTGAAATTTGGAAAATTGAAGCACTGAGAATATATCATTAGATAATTCTCTTACCTCTTTATTTCTCCTAAAAGGCACCCTTAGTATTTCTTCCTGTTGCTCCAATTGTCTCAGGGTGAGGGGTTTAAATGGTGATCCTGGCAGTGACTGGCAAAATATGTCATTCACAGGAGATGCCCTGAACCTGTTCAGTCAGAACAAATGTTAAAGCTAAGCACACAACACTTTAAAGCATGTCTATGTTTTAGGTTTGAAATATTAAAGCCATGTCCTACCTATATTTAGGATGATTGCACAAGAGTGGTGTCAAAATGACAACTTCATATTCACAAGTTGTAACTTCAGCTACCGAAAGAATTTCATGCTTAGATTCAGGATGACATATATACATCACCGTACTTGATCTGGGCCGATTCTGTTTTAAACTACAAGGTGTGCCATTTCCCATTCCTACAGGATAGTAGGGTGTCATCTGGCCTTCGATATTTTTAGTGGGAATCTTTAAAAAAAAAAAAAAAAAAAAAAAAAGAGTATAAGACAGACTTTTCATTAGGAATTGATGTAAGGGTAAGGATGGGAGAAGCACTTACTATTCTTAAAGGAAAAGAAACTACATTTTAATTTAGAAACTAAAGGTAACATTTGATTTGTGTATTTTCCGTAAGTTTTCTCCCTAATACTCTTTTTGCTAATATTCTTTTGATTCATAAGTTATTTGAGAAAATATACATTTTCAGAGATAATTCAACGCAGCAAAAAATAAAAATATTATTTAGTGCTAAAATTAAGATGTTAATAAATGGGTATTTATATAAAGGGTTAAAATATGATTAATATGAATTATTTTAAGCAGTTCTAAAGAATCAAACTAAGATAAAATAAAGGAACTTACTCTACTGGGCTGGTCAGAGCTTTTTTCACTAAACTCTCAGTTAATAGCTGTGTTAGATTTAGTGTGTAGAGATTTGAGGTTTAATTTGCAAAAAATGGGGCTATATAGTAAATGCTATCTTCTAAAACAGGAATCTAATAACAGTGCTGATTCATCAATCTGCTTACTGACTTCCCTGTTATTAACAGTACATACTTTTCAGACATAAACTCCCTATGTAAATCTATTCAAGGCCAGCAAAAGAAAAATTAAGAAATTTTCATGGAATGGGGGGACTAAGGATATAAATTCAGATGACAAGGATTACTAAGGCGCTAACTCCTATACTTTTATCTGCATAAACATAAGAAGAATTTAGTGTAAGGGCTTTTAAAAATATATTGTTAGTAATATCTCCAAGCAAGCTCTTTGGAGGCAGGGATCTCATCTTCTATCACTTTGGAACCCAGTCAGTGCTAAGCCCCAAACAGGCAATAAATAAATGTTTCCAGGGAAATATATTTTGAGATTTCCTTGTATGCTGTTTACATGCCAGTGCCTGGAATCAGAAGATCCTGGGTTCAAATCCAAGCTTTGACAGTCACTAGCTTTATGACTGACCAAATTTCAATTTTTGTCATCTATAGAAGTAGAATAATAATTTCTACTCAAAGGTTGTTGGGAGAATTAAGCATTACCTTTTGTTACATGCCTAGCACAGTGTCTGGCTTATAAATTGGGGCTCAATAAATGTTAGTTTTCTTCCCTTACCCTTTTCTTCCTCTTCCTTTATCATCTCACATTTTGAATTCCATCTTGCTATCCTCCAGAGTCACAGTAAATAAATATTTTATCTCAAAGGTAGTCTGTAAAATTAAAATCTTTTAAAATAGCAATGCTATGTGTGCTATGCTTAGCTTATCAACTCCCGCCCAAGCCATCCTTTTAAGTTATAAAAACCCTTTTAAGTAACTTTCAAGGCCTTCTGCCATTTCACTGTACTTCTAATAAAAGTATCATTATGATGTAAAATGATTTTTAGAGGTACTTTCTCTCAAGAAGTTATTTAAACTCTATGGAATCCAGAAAGCATTTCTTTAACAACATGGACATTTGAAAATTGTAATTAGTTGCCCTGAGGAATCCTTCTGTTTTTCCACAACACTATTTTTAAGTCACTGTTTATCCATTCATTCAATAAACATTTATGAAGTACCTACAGTATTTCTGGCCCTCTGTTTTGCACTGCAGGGTAAAGAGATAAAAGACAGCCCCTGCTTTTAAGAAGCTTGCAGTCTAGTAGCTTGTTATTTACACACACAGTATATCTGTTTTACCCATGGGAGATGGGGAGAGAATAATGGAAAAAATGCAAAATGCTCTGACTATAATGGTTTCCAATGATGAAGAGAGGAAAAACCACTGCTAAGCACAGAATTGATAGAATGGTATTACAGAAACTTTCCCAAACACATCTTTTGTAGATTTATTTTTGTATGATCTTAAAAATAAATCAAAGGATTACAATGGAACTTTCCTCAGAAAAACCTAAAATATTACAAATTTCCTTTGGTCCAATCTTTCCAGGTATTTGATACCTAAAGAACACATGGTTATATTCTGTCAATTAAGTTGTAAATTTATGTATTCATTAGCAATAAATATTAAGAATGAAAAATCAACTTTTGTCACTTGCCTCTTTTGATTTTTCCTTTTCCTCTGCTTCTTGTTCTATGGAATAACATAAGAATAGGGTAAGTGTAAAGAATAAGCAATAACATTTGTAAAATGCAAATGACCAAGTTTTCAACTAACTTTGTAACTTTAAACTTCTCTCTAAAAAAGATCCAAAACATACATATGACTTTTACCTTACTACTTTAAGCTAGTTTGCTTGAAATGTTTTTGTTTGAAAGGCCAGCATTGATGTATATTTAATCTCTATATCTTTATCTAGGAAAGACTATTTGAGGCAGAAAATCTGGCCACACTTTTCTTTTGAACTATTTGTATCTAAGTGAAAAGTTAATTTCTAAATGAGTTGACAAATTTAAATAATATAGATTAATGACAAAATTTCACAATTTGAGGGATATATGTATATAACTATTTCCACATATAAAAAATTTGCTTAACTCAAGGAAAAGACTAACACTAAATAAATATAACACTGACATGCATATCCTACACCAGATTAAAAAAAATACATTAATAAGTAGATAAAAAGGATAGTGCTTGTTAGAGCAGAAAACAAAGACTTTTTCAAAAAGTTTTCTAAAAAACTTTTTTTTTTTCAGGTACCAGGGTCAGGGATTGAACCCAGGACCTCATAAGCAGGAAGCCGGTGCTCAATCACTGAGCCACAGCTGCTCCTCTGAGTTGGTTTTTTTGTTTGTTTGCTTGTTGTTTGTTTTTGTTTTTAGGAGGCACTGGGGATTGAACCTTGGACCTCCCATGTGGGAAGCAGGCGCTCAACTGCTGAGCCATATCTGCTCCCTCTAAAAAATTTTATTGTTTTAAAATTCATATATTCTCCAAGAAAATCTTTTAAATTCCAATTTGAACATATATTTTAAACCAATCCCAGTATTACTACCAAACTACTAGGTAGAGACAAACCTTTTTCAGATAGCAGATTCTTAGCCAACATATTCCCAAGGTAGTACTCGTGAATATTTACTTTCTATATTTAAAAATAAAATAAAAGCATAGTAAATATTTCACAAATACATTTTTAAGAATACAACTTTAAAACTATTAATCTTATTATCAAACTTCTCATTTTATAATGTTCCATATTTTACATTTAGAATAAATACATACCTGACCAGTCTCTTTCTCTTCATGATACTGCCGAATGTGTTTTCCATGACATACTTCGTAAGTCCAATAAGATTCAATCTAAGAAAGATGGATGTATTTAAAAATACAAAAGCCACATACTCAATTGAATCACTTCTCGATATTTTAAGTTTAGTAGATATCCCCCAAGATTTAGAGTAAGCGTTCATTAAATGGTACTTATTAATATGCCTCTGAAAAAATATGAAATGTATTTAGCTTCTGAAGTCTACTCATTGTTTTTTGCTAATTAGCTATATGTGGAATTCTTTGAAGGAAACAGATCTAGAATATACCTGGGGACTGTAATAAACATCTGACTGAGGAATCATTTTCTACATAGCTAAAAGAATAACAATTAGCAATTTTTATTGAAGTTCTATGTAAGGTAACTTTTTTTTGAAAGCAGTTTGGTAAGTGGTATTATTTAATATTAATATTATTAGATGTCTCCTGCATCTACTATACAGGAATTTCCCAAAATACAAGTTTGTCAGTAAATGACACAAATGAACAAAATATTAGTAAGCAATAACTTAGATTTACAACTAACTTAAAATTTGATATAACATAAGAGGAAATGCAGAATTATATTCAAAGGTCTCTCGTCTGTTGGAACTTTATTTTCCAGTTATCGAGTGAATATAAAATACATACTCTGTAGGAACAACTGCTTTGTTTAAATAGTGGATCCAACAGCTCTCTCGGATTAGGGCCTTTATAATCCTTTTCTTCTTCCTACAGAAAGAAATGAAGTTTAATACTTGAAAATTTTTCTAGAACTTGACCCAATTCTGCTTTGTGTATTAACTCATTGGTCAAATCACAAATGCTTGGAAATAACAGAGAGAAAAAGTAAAGAAAATTAACAAGATCCTATATTATAGCACTTCTTTCAAAAGAATGGAGCCATTTTAAAATTGGAGCCATAGAATAATCTTCTATAGAGTTCATTCTTCCTTTGCTTAGAAAAAGATCTTTAAGTATCAATTTACTGAACGAATTCTTATAAATCCGTTTCAGAATTTTTAAATGCTGGTATCCAAACAGATTCTAGATATTAAAGTCTAGAATAGTTGAATCTTCTTGAATATACTGGAAAGTTTTAAGGTACCTCTCAATTTTCTCTATATTTTTGCATTTTGGACTTGAATACCATATGTGTGTGGTTTTGTTTGTATATGTGTGTGTGTATTTGTGTCTTAAAGAGGTTTACAACAAAATGACACAGAAAGCTGTGTTTTTCAGATTTTAAATCTGAAAAAACTAGAAAGCAATGAATTTAATATTTCTATTTTACAGATCACAAAAATATTTTAAAATTGATTCAGTAAATTTACTGAGTGAAGGAAATGAATTTCAAATTTGTTCAAGGTTCCACAGCTAACTAGAGCCTATACCTCAGCCTCCTGGCTCCTAGGCTGGTGTCCTTTCCATTTTACCATGCTGCCTCTCCTGTTTCATCTTGAAGTCATTGCCTTGAAGGATGGATAAGAGGCAGTTAGGGCATTTCAGGAGGAAGAAAAGGGCATAGGCTAATGTAGTGAGAAAGCGTAATGTACCTATAGGTAATATTAGAAACTATAAAAAATGTCACATATACATTTAAAAATACCATGTTTTGAAACCCTTGTTTGTATAAAATAAAGCAAGCTTGGAGATAGATTTTTAATCAGAACAATAAATGATTGCTAAATTTTTCCAAGTTGAACAACAAAATCAATTGAAGAATTCAAGAATAATAAAGTGATTAATATTTTTATGATAAAATGAGGTTAGTGAGAAACCTGTCATGCAATTTTATTTTAAATATGTAGCAATGTTTTAAAAAATGTTTGTAAAAACTTACCTCATCCCCACTTGTCACAAGGGGAAGTATGCATTTATATTTTTCTTTATGTGCAGTTGTCATGATGACATAATTATCTTCTTTATACAAAACTCCAGTTGTGGGCTAAAAATAGAACCAAAAATAGACATTACTTTCTCTGATTAATTGCATTATATGGAATAACTTATGGTCCTAGTTGCAACATAGATTATTCCAACTAATTTATCATTTCAACAGAGGATTTTAAAAACATATTTCCAAAAGCTGGGAATAGATTTTACATATTTTTAGTGCGAAAACGAAGACAACAAACTTTATCCTGGTGTTACAATAGAAAAAAAATTAACAAAAATGAAGCTTGGTCTGTAAAGAAAAAAGTGGCAATATAGTAGGCTATATTAAAAAATACCAATAAAAAAGCTTGCAGCAGCAATGACTGTTTATAGATATGCAAGTCATTACATACTTATTATTCTTACTGATTACCATCAATATGTGAGAATTCTCAGCAAGTTACAAATGCAGTCTTAATTCTGTGAGATAGGACACTTGAACATAATATAATGTAGTATTTTTCATATTTGAATAATGTATGAATATTACTTTTAAAAGGAAAATTACTCCTCTGTGCAGACTTTTAAAAAAATGATATTATTTAAGTATACATCAGGAGTGAGTGAACTTTTTCTGTGAAGGGCCAGATAGTAAATATTTTAGGCTTTGTGGGTCATATAGCCTCTACTGCAACTATTCAACTCTGCTATTGTAGCTGGAAAGTGCATAGCCAATAAGTAAACGAATGGGTGTAGCCATGTTCCAATAAAACCTTATTTACAAAAATAAGTAGTGAGCCAGCCCACTGGCTATAGTTTACCAACTCCTGCTATGTATTAACAAAACTATCCTTAAAGTTTGCTACACTATAAAACCAAATAAATTCACAAATCAAAATATTCAAATAACACTTTAATTAATATAACTGGAATTATTTCACTAAAAAGAAACCTCTGCTTATACAGCAAATGTAATACTAACTACCAAGGCAAAGATTTTCACACTATTATGCGTTCTATTGTAATTCAATTCTTTCATTGCTTTTCTCCTCTTACAGTATTGTGAAACCACTGTACTATTTGACCATCCCTGGAAAGGAAAGATCCACTGTTCTTTTCTCAATTTAACAATAACAACTCAACCATAATAAAACCAGAACTACTTGACACTGTATAATTTTAAACACAAATGCAAATTAGGGCAATACATTCCCAAAGCAATAAAACAAAACAAAACAAAAAATAGCCATAGTAGTTGTAAGCATTAGCTATATAATAGTATTGTTTTTTTCCTTAACAAATCAATTTTATTGATACATATGAATAAAGCATTTCCATCCAAAGTGTATAATCAATGGTATTCAGTGTAATCACATATTTGTGCATTCATCACTTCAATCATTCTTAGAGCACTTTCATTATTCCAATAATAATAATAAACAACAAACAAAACGCATCACTTCTTAATCTCTCTATGCTTCCCCTGCTGTACATAGCTGCTATTCTTTTTCTTCTCTCTAGTATATTTTAAGTTATATTTTGTAAAAAGTCTTATATATGCAATATCACCCATATTCATGTTTTACATGAGGTTTTACTATCTTATAGAGTCCCTTGTTACAGTTTTTAGCTTTCCTTCTAGTAATATAAACAACCTTAGACTTTCCCTTTCAACCACTGTCATACCCATACAATAGTACTGCTAGTTACAAATACCATGATATGCTTTAACCATTTCATTTCCAAAGATTTACAAACAACTTTAAAAAATTATTTTATTTTATTTTTTTTGGAGATAGAGTATACAAATGTCACATAAAAAATATAGGAGATTCCCATTTGCCCCGCTCCTCACACCGCCCACATTTTCCCACATTAACAACATCCTTCATTAGTGAGGTACATTCATTGCAATTGATGAACACATTTTGGAGCATTGCCACTAAGTGTGGATTAAAGTTTACATTGTAGTTTACACTCTCTCCCACCCAATTCTGTAGGTTATGGCAAGATTTATAATGGCCTGTATCTCTCGTTGCAATGTCATTCAGGACAATTCCCAAGTCCCCAAAATGCCCCCTGTATTACACTTGTTTTTCCCTCTCTCTGCCCTCAGAACCTCCAGTGGCCACTGCCTCCACATCCATGATATAATTTCTTCCATTGCTAGAATCACAGTAAGTCTATAGTGGAAGACCAGTAAGTCTACTTTAGTCCATAGTTCATTCCCCAATCCTGAGGATTCTGGGATGGTGATGTCCACTCCACCTCTAACTGAGAGACGGCTGTGATCCCACTGGGCCAATGGATAGGACTCTCTCGGTTCCTTGGTATGGTAATTGTCCATCATCACCTCCATGTTAGTTGTCCTAGGTGAGACCAATGAACTGGAGAGTAGGTGTTGCAACTCTGTTGAGGCTCAGGGCCCAGCTGGCACATGGACAGCCCAAAGATTTAAATCTCTTGGACGTACACCTACCAACTCTAGTACTAATTATAGGTTCAAATAGAAGGACAGAAGAGCCATGTGTAGGGAAACCACAACCGAGTTCAACTCTGTCATTCTGGGGAGCATAAATTTCAAAGTAGGGTCCACTGGCAAGGCACCAAACTCCTGAGCTACCTGCCCTGACTATAGTGTCTGGATGTCTCCAGAGCCCTCAGAAGCCCTGCTATTTGGGGGACTATCTCTTTGGCAGTCAAAGAGATCCTGCTTAGATGTGCATAAGCACCTCTGGAATGACCTCCCAACTCACTTTGAAGTCTCTTAGCCATATAAACTCATTTGTCTTTACCTTTTCCCCATTTTGGTCAAGGTCTTTTCCAGTTGCATTGCTAGTTGGTACTTGGCATTAATCCCTCGGTGCCAGGGAGGCTCACCCCTGGGAGTCATGTCCCACGCTGGGGTAAGGTAATGTATTTATATGCTGAGTTCAGCTTAGAGAGAGGCCACATTTGAGCAACAAGGAGGCTCCCAGGAGGCAACTCTTAGGCACCCTATAATACTAGGCTAAGTTTCAATTTCAAGAGTAAAGGTTCATATGCACAGTCATCAATATGAAGGACCTGTCAACGGACCATCTTCCTTCACTAATCATTTAATCATTGCCCCTGTACTTGGGGGATTCTTGCTGATCCATTAGAGAATGTGGCAGAGCTCCCCAGGATGGGGATTTGATATTCCTTCAGTTATTGTGTGAATCTCCACCCACCATGACAATGCCCCACGAACATCTGAACACATTTATATGCATTATATATATGTCCAGGCTAGCTTCCTCCCATGTATCCCCTGTCACTGATACCCCGCACCAATGATCCTCCCCTGCCACAGTTGTAACCCTTCTGTGATCCAAAACTTCAATATTTGTACATCAGTTGTAACAAATGTACCAATCCACATATAAAATGTTATTAATAGGGGAAGGGGGAAAAGAGGGGGGATGTTGGGTATATGGGAGTCCCCTGTATTCAGTACGTGACTTTTCCATAACCTAAAACTTCTCTGAGGACAAAATGAAAGGAAAAAAAAAAGTAAGACACTGGGGGAATAAATGGAAGAAAATGTCACTGTACATATAGGACCAACAGATCTTACAGTGATGAAAGGCAAAATATCAAAAAAAAATTTTAAAATGTTTTTTCATTATTTTTTATTACCCCAAATTTTCATTAAAAAAAATTTTTTTTTGTATTTTTAAAACTATCATTATTATTTCATTTTCTTATTAATTGTATTTGGCTATTTTATTGGCTTTGTTTTCACAAACAATCTTTTTACCAATTCTGCACAGATTAACCCTTAGCTTTCCATTCTCTAACCTCCTATTTTCTGGTGACCTATATCCTGATTGTTACCTCCATGAGTTTACACAATATACCGAATTCATAATAGTGCAATCATACAGTATTTGTCCTTTTGTGTCTGGCTTGCTTCACTCAGTATAATGTCCTCCAACTTCATCTGTATTGTCATATGCTTCACGACTTCATTTCTTCTTACAGCTACATAATATTTCATCATGTGTATATACCACAAAATTTGTTTATCCATTCATCGATTGATGGACACCTTGGTTATTTCCAACTACTGGCAATTGTAAATAATGCCACTGTGAACATTGGTGTGCAGATGTCTGTTCATATCTCTGCTCTAAGTTCTTCTGGGTATATACCTAGTAATGGTATTGTTGGGTCCCATGGCAAGTCTATATTTAACTTCCTTAGGAACTGCCAAACAGTCCTCCACACTGGCTGTATCATTTTACATTCCCACCAACAGTGAATAAGTGTTCCTAGCTCTCCACATCCTCTCCAACATTTACAGTTTTCCAACTTTTTAATAGTAGCAGCTAGTCTAATAGGTGTGAAATATGTCCCTAATCACCAGTAATGTTGAACATTTTTTCATGTGTTTCTTTGCCACTTGTATTTCTTCTTTGGACAATTGTCTTTTCAATTCTTTTGCCCATTTTTTAATCTGGTAGTTTGTCTTTTTATTGTAGAGTTGTATGATCTCTTTGAATATCATGGATATTAAACCCTTATCAGATATATGATTGCCAAATATATTCTCCCATTGAGTTGGCTGCCTTTTCATCTTTTTGACAAAGTACTCTGAGGTACAAAGGACTTTGCACCTCAAAGGATAGATAAATGAGAAGGTCTCATCTATTTTTTCCTTTTGTTGCTTGTGCTTCAGGTGTAAGGTTTAAGAAACTACTGCCTACCACAAGACCTTGAAGATGTTTTCCTACATTTTATTCTAGGAGTTTTATGGTTGTTGCTTTTATATTTAGGTCCTTGATCCATTTTGAGTTAATTTTTGTATAAGGTGTACGATATGGGTCTTCTTTCTTTCTTTTGGATATGGATATCCAGTTCTCCCAGCACCATTGTTGAACAGACTGTTCTCGCCCAGCTGGGAGGGCTTGACAGCCTTGTCAAAAATCACTTGACTGTAGATGTGAGGGCCTATTTCTGAGTTCTCGAATTGGATCCATTGGTCAGTGTCTGTCTTTATGCTAGTACCATGCTGTTTTTACCACCGTAGCTACATAATATGCTTTAAAGTCCGGGAGTGAGAGTTCTCCAACTTCGATCTGCTTTTTTAACATCTTTTTGGCTCTTTGGGGCCCCTTACTATTACAAATAAATTTGATAATTGCTTTTTCCACTTTTGCAAAGCAGTATTGTTTTAAATGCTTTACATTTATTAACTTAATCCTTCGAACAAGTATTATATACATTTTACAGAAGAGGAAACTGAAGCACAAAAGCCCAGAGATAAACCCAGGTAGACTGGCTCAAAGTCAGGAGCTCTTAATTGTTTCAATATATTTGAATTAGCTTTTATTAACTTTTTTTTAGATTATTACATAGATTCCTGGATTATGGCTAAGGATCCTTGTTTAAAAGACCTTTATAAATATAGGAAGAGAATCAAAGACATGAAAGTGAGAGCTTCAAAGTCAACTTTATGATAAAGGGATCCTTAGAAACATTTATTGTTTCTCAAACAAACTTCTATAAAAAATAACACTTGGAAGCGGATGTGGCTTAAGCGGTTTAGCGCCTGCTTCCCACATGGAAGGTCCTGGGTTTGGTCCCCAGTGCCTCCTAAAAAAACAACAAGCAAACAAATGAAAAAAATAACTCAGGGGAGCCAATGTGGTTCAGTGGTTGAGCGCTGGCTTCCCACATACGTGGTCTGGGGTTCAATCCCTGGCCCTGGTACCTCGAAAAGAAACAACTTATAATGACTTTCAGTGTTTCTCAGATATATGCAGAATATATGATAGTGAGCTATGCAAAGCATGACTCCCTTTCACTTAGCAATAGATGAGCTGATGTCATCTCAAATTACTCCTGTATTGTAGTATAGGCAGGCAGTAACAAGTGATTTAAATGCATTGATGACTACTTGTGAAGTATTACAATCTAATACTCAGAATTGAATTCTACAGTAATATTGACTTTTTAATTTAGTGAGATGTCCACCACAATACTAACAATGGTAAAAGAAACCCTGTAACTACAGCAAATTTCTGTGCAAGTCTTTTGCCCATTTTTATTGGGTTGCTATTGTTTTTATTGTTTAGTTGTACGATATCTTCATATAACATGGAACTCAAACTCTTATCGGATATGTGGTTTCTGAAAATTTTCTCCCAACGAGTAGGCTGCATTTTCACCTTCTTACCAAATCATTTGAAGCACAAAAGTGTTTAATTTTGAGAGGGTCCCATTTATCTGTGTTTTCTTTCATTGGTCATGCTTTGGGTATAAGGTTTAAGAAACCACCACCAACTACCAGATCATGACGATGTTTCTCTACATTTTCTTCTATATTTAGGTCCATTTTGAGTAATTTTTGTGTAAGGTGTGAGAAAGGGGCCCTCTTTCTTTTAGATATGGATATCCAGTTTTCCAAGCACCATTTTTTGAGTAGGCTCTTCTGACCCAGTTGACTGGGTCTGAAGCCTTGTCAAAAATCACTTGACCATAGATGGGAGGGTCTATTTCCAAACTCTCAATTCAATTCCATTAGTCAATCTGTCTATCTTTATAACAGCACAATATTGATTTTACCACTGTAGCTAAGTAATATGTTTTAAAGTCAGGAAGTGAGAGTCCTTTAACTTTTTTGTTCTTTTTAAAGATATTTTTGGCTTAGGGGACCTTTACCCTTTCAGATAAATTTGATAATTGGCTTTCCCAATTCTTCAAAGAAGGGTATTGGAATTTTCATTGGGATTGCATTACATCTCTAAATCCGTTTGGGTAGAATTAACATCTTAATATTTAGTCTTCCAACCTGTGAACATGGAATATCGTTCTTTATTTAGATCAAGGGCTCTTAATTTTTTGTTCCATGGACTGTTTTGCCAGTCAAGTGAAAAGCACGGACCCCTTACTAAGTCCACACTATATTGTGTATTATTTAATAAATATATCACACCTGCACCACAGGTTCCCACAAGAATAATGTTTTTTTGAATTTCAATTCAAGCTCACGGATCCCCTGTTAAGAACCCCCGATTTAGATCATGTTTGGTTTCTTTTAGCCATGTTTTATAATTTTCTGAATACAGGTCTTTTATATCCTTGGTTAAGTTTATTCCTAAATATTTGATTATTTCAGTTGCTATAACAAATGGAATTTTTTCTGACTTCATCCTCAAATTGCTCATTAGTAGCAGTGTATACAAACGCTATTTTGTTGCATATTAATTTTGTATCCTATCACTGCTGCAATTGCCTATAAGTTCTAATAGTTTTGTTGTGGATTTTTAGGGATTTTCTAAGTATAGGATCATATTGTCAGTGAATAGCAAATGTTTTACTTCTTCCTTTCCTATTTGGGTGCCTTTTATTTCTTTTTCTTGCATAATTGCTCCTGCTAAAATTCTAGCACAATTTTGAATAACAGTGGAGTGGGCATCCTTATCTTGTTCCCAATCTCAGTGGGAGATCTTTCAGTCTTTCACCATTAAGTACAATGTTAGCTGTGGGTTTTTCATATATGCACTTTATCATATTGAGAAAGTTTCCTTCTATTCCTATCTTTCAGAGTGTTTTACCAAGAAAGGATGTTGTATTTTGTCAAATGCCTTTTCTGCATCTATTGAGATGATCAAGTGATTTTTCTTCTTTAATTTATTAATGTGGTGTATTACACCACATTATGTTGACACACCCTTGCATAATCTGGTATAAAGCCCACTTGATTGTGATGTACAATTTTTTAAATGTGTTTTTGGATTCAGTTAGCTAGTATTTTATTGAGGATTTTCACATCTGGTCTGTGATTTTCTTTTTTTGTAATATCTTTATTTGACTTTTATTTGGTATTAGGATGACATTAGCGTCACAGAATGAGTTTTGTAGCATTCCGTCCTGTTCAATTTTTTGGAAGAGTTTGGGCAAGACTGGTATTAGATCTTCTTTAAAGGATTGGTAGAATTCACCTGTGAAGCCACTTGGTCCTGGACTTTTCATTTTGGGGAGGTTTTTTATGACTGTTTCAATTTCTTTACTTGTGATTGGTCTGTTGAAGTCCTCTATTTCTTTTAGGGTCTGTGTGGTTTGTTCATGTGTATCCAGGAATTTGACCATTTCATCAGTGTTTTCTAGTTTGCTGGCATACAGTTGTTCATAAAAAAATTCTAAAATACTTCTAATTTTATAGAACACATTCTTAAAAAAAAAAAAAATACAATAAATTCTGAATATACAGGATTATAGTATAAAAACATGACTTAAAATCTTAATGTATTTTCCATGTAAGAGGTAATATCTACTAATGATTTGATATAAAGTGAAATTTTAATGTAATGAAACTAATCAAAGGAGGTGGGGTTCCTTAGCAAGGAAGAAATTCCTCATGTTCGACATGGGTCTGGAGGAATTAAGATAGAGGAGAGGTAAACCTTCCATCTTAGGATAAGCTGTAAAACACTCAGTGGCACAACTTGTCAATGTATATGATGCAAACCACGGAGCTGGTCATTGTTCTTCCCAGGTGTAGTATCTGGGAAAATTGTTTGAGTGAGAATATGTTTCTATATTAACAATGAAGTAGACAGAAATTATATTTATTTTGTGGTTCTAGTTTAGTGAAATCCATGAACTTGTGAAGGAGTCAATAACTCTAATGACACAGAGATATTTCCGAAGGAAACAGAAGCAAAATTGAATGTTAAAAATCAGTAAACAAAGAATATTGTAATCATTAACTAGTTAATGTAAACTTTAAAACATTGACACATCTTTAGTCCTCAGTACTTTTTCAAAGTAAACTCAAAAACAAGATTTTAAAAGATTATGTATCGGGAGTGGATGTAGCTCAAGCGGTTGAGCACCTGCTTCCCACATGGGAGGTCCTGGGTTCGTTCCTGGTGCCTCCTAAAAACAAAAAACAAAAAACAACCAAACAACAAAAAAACAAACAACAAACAAAATGAAAAATACAACTCAGGGTCGCTGATGTGGCTCAGTGATTTAGTGCTGGCTTCCCACATATAAGGTTCCGGGCTCAATCCCTGGCCTAGTACCTCGGAAAAAAAACGTCAAAAAAACAAAACAAAAACGATTATGTATCGCTTTGATAAAGCTGAATGAGAAAATGATTTAAAGCACAGAAGAATTTTAAAGCTAGAAAAATATTTAAGATATTCTAATTCAGTCTCTCACATTTTTAGATGAGTGGCAAAGAATTTTACTCTATAATTCATACAGCTGTTTATTTACAAACCAAATGTCCCATAGGAAAAAAAAAATGGCAGCACCAGGTGAGAGCAGCAGTTTCAGTTAGATAAAGCAGGAAAGAAGCCTTAACATAACAGAATTATTTAAAAAAAAATCATAAGACCCATATAGGGAGCAGACATAGCTCAAGTGGTTGAGTGTCTGCTTCCCATGTAGGAGGTCCTGGTTCAATCCCTGGTACCTCCTAAAAACAAACAAATAAACAAACAAACAACAAAAAACAACTCTCATTGGGGAGTGGATATAGCTCAGTGGTTGAGTGCCTGCTTCCCATGTATGAGGTCCTGGGTTCAATCCCCAGTACTTCCTTA